>NNCF01127355.1:21863-46461 GCA_002313205.1 Laupala kohalensis
ATTTTTCCGAAATGTTTTTTAAATTTTTAATAGTCTCAATCAAAATATTTATATATACCTAAGTACCCAGAAATGTTCAAAAAAATCAGAATTTTTTTTTCAAAAAAGTTTTGAAAACTTTTTATGTTCCCAATCGAAAAATATATACCTAAGAACCATAAAATTTTCAAAAAAATTTCAAATAATTTTTTCCAAAAAATATTTTAAAATATTTTATGGTCCCAATCGATAAATATAAATACTTAAGTACCCAAAAATTTTCAAGAATTTTTCAAAGAATTTTTTTTGAAAAATTTTCGAAAATTTTTTATGGTCCTAATCGAAACATAAATATCTATGTACCCAACATTTTTTCTAAAATAAATTGCGGAAAAGTTTTGAAAATATTTTACGGTCCCAATCAAAATATTTATATTCTTAAGTACCGAAAAAAATTTAAGAATTTTTCGAAAAAATTTTATGGTGCCAATCAAAAAATATAAATACCTAAGTTCCCTAAAAATTTAACAATTTGTCGAAAAACTTTATCCGAGACAATTTTGAAAATTGTTTATGGTGCCAAACGAAAAATATATATACCTATGTACCCAAAAAGTTTTAAAAATTATAGAAAAAAATAACAAAATATTTTGAAATTTTTCATTGCGCCAATTACCATGGTCAGTCATAAATTCAAGGATCTATCTATTCAGTCGAAACTTTTTCTATTCATTAACTTACTACACTAATTTACTATGTAAACACGCCAACGCTCAAAAAGTTTTGTCTAACCTTTCGACTTGGTTCAATGCAAATCGTCTCATTGTAAACACTGACAAAACAGTGTCTATGTCATTTCACCACAGTATCACAAAATCTTTACCCCAGGTTTCTCTTTCTTTAAACGGAACACAATTAAAAACTGTTACGAATACAAAATTCTAAGGGGTCTCCATATTCAAGATAACCTCAAATGGAATTGTCTCGTAGACAATATTAATTCCCTATTAAGCAAATTGTGTTTCGCATTCCGAATCTTAGTTAACGCAGATAGTCCACGTATTTCCCGTTGCGTATATTTTTCAAACGTTTACTCCCATTTAAGTTACGGCATTACCTTCTGGGGCAATTCCGGTCAGAGTATTCGAACTTTCAGAATTCAGAAGAGGATAGTTCGGATAATTTGTAAATTTCACCCCCGAAACTCTTGTAAACCTTTATTCAATAAATTAAATATCTTAACACTTCCCTGCATTTATATTTATGAAACGGTCGTGTTTGTTAAGACCGAATTACTGAAGCACCTCCCTTGCTTTCTACGAAATACTCTCGTTCACGAACACAATATTCGCTATAGTAATAACATCCATCGCCCTAGAGTGTCAAACACTCTTTGCCAAAAAGGACCGCATCATTCGGGAATCTTTCTATTTAATTCCCTGCCCAAGAATATAAAAGATATTATGAAATTGAATATCTTCAAATCCGCAGTTAAAAACTACCTCCTGCACCAGTGCTTCTACACTGTAAAAGAATTTATTGATTTTAATAAAAGTTAAATCCGTCTTGTATTTTATCACGCCATTGCTGTAGTACTTTTTAAATAACATATAACAATTTCAAAAACTAATTTCTTGCATGATTGTTGTGTCTTATGATTCATATTAATTTAGTTTTATGTGTACTCAAATTTGGCACGGTTGTGTACATAAATTCTGTAGCCCCATCCTGGCCCGGGTTTTTCTCCGGTTTTCCTTCGGGTAGAGGTGGATTTCTTATACAGGTTCTCTAGGCTTCGTCTAGGAGCATGTTTATTGTAATAAAAAAACCTTAATTTAGTGTTTTTTCAATTCTTATGATTTTTAAACACTATACTCAGAATAATCTATAGTTCCATAATAACTTGTACATGTACTTTTTTTTTGCGTTAAATCATAAACATATTGACTTTCTATTAGTATTATAACTCGCAGCTAACTTTTCATCTTATCTAGGAATTTTTACAGAAATTTTTTAATCCGCCTCTGCCTTAGGGCCCTTGATCGGAATTGATGGGATGGTCCCTTGTTTACTTCCGTAGAGTAAAATTAGTTTGTTTCCCTCCACGTGGTCATACGCAGTTTGTACTGTTTTTTGACAATAAATGTATGTATGTACATTATACCATCGCGTTCGGTATGTAGGCATCTCCCATCTGTCAATACCTTTTTCGGCCCTTTCTCCGAATGAAAAGCACTTTGGCAGCTCTGAGCTATTAGTTGACAAAATGCAAAGCGACTAGTTGCGCCACCAGGAGCACTTTCATCTACTGACAAAATATCTCATACATTTACATGCTCTGCAATAGCTTCGCAATTACCTAAATATTCGATAAATTGGCAGCTTTTCTTTAAATTGGATGCTCGAGTTCTTAATACTTCTAGTTAAATTGTTACATTTATTGAATATTAGTATACTTATTAATAGTATTCTCAATTTAATATCTTCTAAAGTTTTTATACCCGTAGAAAAGTTGTGACAGTCTCAGCTGGCTGATTAGCGATGAACCCACTTAATTTATGAAAAATATATTAATCAATATTTTAAGCTAGTGGTGCATTGCCATTGCACATACTTTTTCATATACATAGCTCAGTCTGGACAATAAAGTAACAATTAAAACTTCTATGAAGAGAGGGATATTTTTGGTCTTCACGTTACTCTATTGGAAACGTTTATTGACATACAGGCCGTCGCTTATTTGCAAATCCCATCGTTGGGTTTTAGAGAAGGTTCGCTAAGTACGATATATATTCTATTTCAAATGACATGTTTTTTTGCGATATTCATCACGTGAGATCCATGCAAGGTGACCATCAATATTACTTTTTGGTAATGACGTCAAAAATAAATTCTTCGCAATTAAAAAATTAAATTTCTATCAAGTAAAAATAAATCGGACATATCTTCAATCTAAGATGATACTGCCTGCTTTTCACAGTTTTCCCGATATTTCGTAAAGCTTCTAACACCTATTGTTTCAGTTTCCTTCGACCGTACAAAATATTTTATTTACAATACATTTTTCTACTTTCGTTAGAATCGGGAATTCAGCATTGAATTGTAGCAAACTCTGGTTCATATAACGTACAAGACAAAAAGAGCCGTGATCTACAAACACAATCATCTAAGGACGCTTGAACAGGCGCGCGAAAAGCGTTGTCGGCAGTCCAACATTTTTATAACAATGTTGTTTACTCTGGTTCACATCAAATGTTTCGCTTTTGTCGTACCTCGCACATTTTCAACGTAGAAAACTCAGTCTAGATTAGTCAAAGCGAAGTTTCTGAACATTTCCAAACATCATCCCTCGGATGAGGTAATTGCAGGTGGGATGGAGATGTTTGAGTCTTTTCTGAGGACTTCGTTGAGCCTGTACACACGGTATTCGCCCTCCCTGGAATTTAAAAGTTCGATTTCTGTGTCAAATTTTCGCGACATTGTCACCCCGTGCCTCAGGACAACTAGCGTGAAGGGGAACGCACTGAAATCTCCCGTTATGGGAGTGTCTAGTAAACACGGGAGTTTCTTGACCCCAAACGAAGTGATGGCGTCGTTAATCTGCGAAGGAGAGCATCGAAAGAGAGGTCGCATTGAATCGTGGATCGCTTCTCTAAACATCTCTGTAGTTTCCGTCACTTACCACGCAAACCGCACGCTTCTCTTCAGACATTCTTCCACCAGTCAACAGATTCGCTTTCTTTTTCTCGTAGCGGTCGCGAGAGCGCTGTCGCGGGGTGGGGGAAGGGGTGTAGTGGCGAGCGATCAATATGGCAGCTCAGAACAGCCAACAGCGGATGAATCGCTCTCAAAGACTCACTCTCATTAGAGAATAACTTAATGTGCACCGACTCCAACTGATCGACAAACATTCCCAAGATTGGGGGCAAAGCTGCAAATATCCCCTATTCCGTCTGAGGAGGAGAACTCTCACTTCGTCCAAAACAACGTCGTCAGGTACAAAACAAAGAAAATGTTCGTTTCAAATAGTGTTTAACTTAGTTTCCAAACCGAAAACATTCTAGACTAGAGACGAGGACGAAATCAGAGAACGTCAACCGCTGATCCCCACGAAATATTGCTATTCACTTCAACTTTTATTGATTATTAACCAAAACTATATTGTAAGAAATGGAATGTGATGGTTTCATCGGTGGGCACTGCGACGACGATGAGTTTATTTTGTAGTATATTGTCGTGGGAGTTCTCAGAACTGCAGTCGAAGGAGATATACCATAACAGAGTTTACGGAGGTTCTGGATCAATGAAGACTGAGAGACATAGAGCTAATCGCTTCACTTGTATCATATTCAGCTGCAGAGGTATTGACTTCTTAATGAAACCGTGTTTTTAAGCGCTGCTTTCAAGACTAATACTATTAAATTTGAAGGAACACACTGGACCGATGGGTGACAAGTGTTTGACGTCTCTGATCGCGAATCGGTACAACAAAAACAAATGGCAAATCCAATATGGCGGAAAAAGTTTACAATATCCTCTAATACGACAACCAAATAAACGAAATAAACAGCGAAAGTTTGTAAGATTTATTTCGGAATCGTAAAAGAAAAATTGTTGTTGCAATATAAACATAATTACATTCAATTGATATAAACATACTTTTAGTTATATAAGAATCTGTTTAGATATTTATAAATTCTCCACTGTAGATTACCAATTATGGCACGAGTGAATCTTGGGCAAATAATAAACAGAGTTATCTAAAACTATGCAACAAATTATTTACCATTTTACTCATTAGAAATGTCACATAAAGTTTATGATAGCTCCTAATTGTATTACTGTATGATTGTGTGTGATTAATATTCAGCCTCAGTCCATAGAAACACTCATGTGAAAAGTCTGAAAATACGAAATCGTGAAATTTTTTTAACGATTCGAGCACAAGAAACACAAAAACTATTACTTGTACTAATGTTTCGTGTATGAATCAGTTCTACCAACCAAATACTTCAGAAATTGTACTCCCGTAAATATCACGAAACTTCATTTTTGCCAAGAGATGTCTAATGACCAATAGTTCCGTCCTTCAAATGACCAAAACCAGTTTTGGCAAAAGCGTAACGTCATTTTGAAAATGCACAAAACTAGTTCTGGCAAAAACCAAAAACTAGTATTGGTCGTTTTCCAGTCCAATGGTCCAAATCGGGTTTTCTGCAAACACAAAAAGATTTTCAATGAGTCTTGCAGCGACCTTGAATTTGGTTAACTTTCAAATGTTAAGCATGTTCGATGAAAAATATTTTGTATTATAATAGGCCAATTAGAGCAGTCAAGTTTTCCTTATCCTATTAGCAATAGACCCAAACTGTTTTTTAGGGCAACGCGCTACAATTATTCTTAAAACTATTTTATAATTTTTATCACGAGGTTTTTGTAAAAGAGTTCAATTATTCATATTAACAATATTTTTATGAAAAAATAATAAATAATACTAATAACAATTCCTCGCTATACTTAGAATCATTTTTGTGAAAACTTTCTAACACTCATCGAAACACGTTGAACTATGACCTTTATCAAACTTTCTTTTTTTTTTAGTTTTGCTTCGAGAAGAGCTTCTTTCACTTTTATGATGTGGTCAAATGTCAACCAAATACATATTGAGACTTGCAACTTTATTCTTTCTCTCTTGCTTCCCATTTCGCAAAATCCTTTCGTGGCGGATAATTTCAATTTTGTCGTGTGATGCAAAATGTCATTATTCATTTCAGAATACACAATAACCGTGAACTCGACCCAAATACATTTCTTCTCCTTATCCATCCTACGTGATCTGAGCTTGAACTTAACGGCTTCTCATCAACCCTTTAATTATGGATCCGATGCAATTTTAAGTTATTCATATTTCCAAATTAGTTTTTAATCATTTTCATCAATAACCTATTTCCAGCCGGCAAGGAGTGCCAGTGGTATCCTTGTTTCATGTGGGCAGAATTTAGACTTCCGCGTTATCGGCATTTCACTATCAACTCAGCGATGCCGAAAACGAGGACTCGTCACTGGAATCTGTCATATTCGATTTTTTTTTCACGGCATCCCCTTCGCTAAGGGTGCTACGGTTATACGGGCACTTATGCATCTTTGGGAATCTCACTACTAAAATCAGCGACCCCGAAAACTATGATCTCAATACTTATATGAGTCATTCTTGTTTATTTTTCTTTTTATCCTCTTCCTAAAGTGAGTATATTCCCTCATATGGGTGATCGTGGACATAAGCAGCGTTGAAAGAGTGACTCTTCTCTTCTGCGACCGCAAAACGGATGTATTCAACACTTATATCGGACGTTTTTGGTCATTTTAACCTGCCAGCCTTTCTCAAGGATGCTACAGCTTCAATATTTCTAATTTGTACTAATTGAGAAGTTACGAAGCATTGGGGGCGTCTTTATTCATCTCAATGGCACAGATAACTATGGTTTCAAATATGTTACGAGATTTTTTCATTATTTTTGTATGCCACCCTCTTTCCACCCCCTTTCTGCCAGGGATGTCTTACCCCCATAGTGCTTGTTTTCATATTAGTCAGTCATCTGTGTATCAAGTATAGCTGAAATTGGTCCTGGCTCTTATCAGTTATGGTGGGATACATACATAAAACTTTCCAACCTTTAGAAATGGACTTTCGAAAACTCCGTTATTAGCGGATGTCTACATCCTTCAAGGAACCCACCTGACAAATTTCAAGTTTGTAATAGTTTCTGAGATTTCGTGATTAGTCAGTCAGTACGTGTGTTATTTCGCTTTGATATATCTTCGTTATAGATATTCCCTATAGCGAGTCCAGAGGTCGTGTAGTAGATAATGAAATTTCAGCAGCTCCTTTTCGAACTCATCGCGCCACGTACTCCACTGCTGCCATCTGGCGCCACAATTGCGTATTCAATCAAGTTTAGAGACGTGCTCACAGAATGCGCTGCAATCGTCGTCTTGTCCCGAAGCAGGGCAGTTACTTCCCTTACTAGTAACATTTGAAATAAAAATTCTCATATACATATCAGGCGTTATACCTTAAAAATTCCGAAGGAATTTACAAAAATTACAATGTTAAAAATATGGGAAAAGGTTAGAACTGATTACTGAAGATAAAGTATCAAAAATAACTGTTCTGTGAAAAACAAATGGGAAGCAAACAAGGATTAAGATTTGAAGTTATCAATAGTTTTTCAGTTTATTGTATAAAGATTTTAACATCATTAGTAATTGTACGTGAAAACGTATGTCAACAGCAACAATTTTTATTGTCTGAAGGAAATATCAGCAAAAAAAAGGAGCATAAATTTAGAATCAAGGATTGGGTTGTTATTTGTAATTAAAAAGAAATGTAAAAATTAATTCTTGCATTTAGGCAATCACAATTCCTGGTCAATTATTGTGCAAGGCAATGGTATTACCTATTTGCTAGAATTTTTATATATATTTAGTATCGTTAAAACTAAATATATATAAAAATACGTATTAAATCCGCCAATACTCTTGAGCCATTGATCAGAATTGATGGGATCGTCCCTACTTTGATTCCAGAGAGTAAATTAGTTTATTGTCCTACATGTGGTAATACGCAGTTTGCAACTGCTTATTTCACATTCAACAAGTTTTTTTATTTATTTCAAACCAATGATTGTAAGCAAATAATATCAACCAGGATCTTCCTGTTTTAAAAATTAATGCACGAAGTTTTTTAATTGTTGATTAATCGCTTTCAAGGGAGTATATGTCAACTGTCTTTTTGTATTTTTAAACAAAAAAAACACTTTATAGTTAACTATAGTAATCTTATTGATGCACACACTGCTAAATTAAACCTCGACAAAAATAATTTGTAAAAAATCAGTCTTGTATTAAAACAGTCAGACTGTAGCCCCTATGAGTCTGTTCAACTGTTCTTGGATCTGCTGTATCAAAATTAGTAATAAACTTAGAAATAAATTGACTTGGATCAAAAAAAATTCACGTAGACTAAGAATAATTTTTTTTTTCTTTCTGTTCAATCTTAGAATTTTCGATGGCTTTGAGTTTCCAGAGGCAATAGTGGTTTAAAGAAAATAAATTATCAGAGGAAGTAGTTCTCAATTGATATCTGTAAAACATAAACAATGATCATTACCTTATCTAGTAAAATACAGCACTTTAGTAATAACTTCAACAATGCATTTATTATATAGTACTGGAGCAATACTACATCCATTTAATGCTTCATTCTACTTACATGTTTTATTTGTTTCATTTACAGTCACAGGTGGGTGAGCAATATTCACATCATTTCCATGTAAAAAGAAATTTGGAAATCCACTTACAAAATATTTATCCTCTGAATTTTTCTTCTCTCAAAAAAAGACCGTGATCATTTTTTTAATTATATTAATCAAGAGTCAGCCAAAATAAGAGGTCAATAACAATAACTTTATTTTACTCAATTTGAAATATTGAAATATTTTTAATGGCATTTTTTGCACTGAAAATGGTTATATTGCAGAAAAATTGATAATTTATAGAATTAAGTTCTTGGAAAAGTAAAATTAATACTAAAAATACACAAATATACAAATATTTTTAAAAAATTTGCTCCTTGGGCTAAATTTTTCTTTGCTTCAGAAAGTATTCACAGCCACATCAAAATCTTGAGGTTGTTCCCCACTCATCCTCACGAATTGCTACCTGATTTTCTTATGGTCTTATGACAATTAAAAATATCCTCATAATCTTCTGGTTTCGGTTGGATCAATAGTTGAGATATATTTTCAAACCTGCAAGAACGTTGATTCTTTGAAAGTAGCATGTGTTCCCCTTGTAACAATCTTCCATCTTCTGCTTGTAGGTCAAATCTTTTTTCGTGAAAATGTGCAAAACGAGCGAAAACCTTTTTAAAAATAAAAGTAATTCACTTCTCTGGCTCATGCCTTGCAGCGTCCAGAGGCGGAGGACAACGTCGGAGATCTCTCCCCGATTGGATTTCATTCACTGGATTTTGCATTCGAATGCGAATGTTTTCAGCATACGTGTTAACACCCGGAAAATTTGAATTGCATTCATTTTTTTTTTCTCGTTGAAATTTTTAGTATTTGTGGGGGGCACAGTGCCACCGCCCCCCCCCTTATGACTTCACGCATGTTTCAGTGTTGGGAGGTTAGTTTTAAAAGTCTGATTATGTATTTGTGTGAGATGAGGGAAGTTCAGCATGAGTGCCGTTTGTTTGATGAAAAATGGAATGCCGACTTCTTCGTGGTGAAAACAACGGCATAAGAAAACGATGTTTGTCAAATGGAATCATAGGGCGACTTATCGAGTGAGCATTTTCATTCTATTCTGCCGCTAATAAAAAAAGGACAGATATTGTTGCGAGTGCAGAAACCCAACGTTCATCGTCAAGCAGAAGAAGAAAGTGCCGATTTTTGCTGCCAAACCGGTGTGACGTATCAAGCAATATTCAAGTAAAATACTCACTTGGCAACTGGGGTGAAATTGTGTAACTTTTATATCTCTCGAGAAAGAACGCATATATTCTGCTTGTCTCTTAATGCACGATCCGCGGGAAAATAAGTATATCCTTCGTCGAAGTGATCTGTTATTAACGTTTCATCCCACATGTGCACATTAACAACAAAAACTGTCTTCACAGGCGCTTCTGCTACGCAGATACTCTTCCTAAGTACAAGGAAGGAGAATTGACTCTTTAAATACGAATCAATGACAAACACTACAGAGGATCAAGAAAATGACAAATCACTTTTGCACGGGTCCAATTAAAATTTCAAAATTCCTAACCTAAAGCAACTAAGTAGCTTGTTGTTGGGTTATCCTTCATTGATGGAACTTCTGGAGACAGGTTGAACAGGACCTCGTCGAATGCAGGGAAGTCCGGCTGCTGGGCAATCACTATGGCCGTCGTGCTTCTCTTCTCCAACTGTCTATGAACCGAAGAAGTCGATTGAAGTTCCACCAAGGAAAAGTTTAAGTAAGACAAAATGTAGAATGCTGAATGACTGTATCTGCGACCAGCGAAATCCCTGGAGAGGGAAAATGAAGTTTTGTTTCACATCGTTTCGCACCTGACCTATTACGTCGGTTCTAAACCTCGGTGCTGGAGAGTTCTTTTCCGTCAGTGAAGACGTTGAACGAGATCTGTTGTTTCCACTGCAGCATGAAGAAGTTACCGCAATTTCAAGAAAATTCTGAAAGGAATAGTTCGTGGTTGAAATGTATGGTAGTCGTTCTTAAAGAAACTAATATTTTAAAAGCTACCTTATATTTGGCAATTGCTTAGGTGTAACGGGAGCGGAAAAGGTCTTTACGAAAAGATCGAAAACGGTTGTTTCGATATGAGATATTATTAACGAAGTGGAATCCATTAAAGAGGAACTCGCTTCGTGTACGCACGTAGAGAAGCACCTTCTGAACTCAATTTGTGGAAGTCGCCGGTTCGAAGAGACGGTGCATGTTGACCAGTGGGTGCTCGGGCGCTGGCGACAGCCCCGCAACACGGTCGATACCAGCGGTCCGCCAGCCAGCCGCTCGGTAACAGGTGTTGGCGCTCCCCGCGTGGCGATGCCATCGATCGGGCGCCGAGGGGCGCGAGTCTGGTCCGGCGCCTGCGCACGCCCAGCCTCCCCGCGCACAGCGTGGCAGCGCGCCACACACCACTTCCTCTGACGGCTGCATGGGCGAGGGAGTGGCGCGTGTAGCAGCGAAACGTCGCCTGCCGCCGCAGCCGGCCATGGCGTAAGCCGCGTCGCTGCCACGGAACAACGCCGCCGCCGCAGTGCTTCAGTCCAAGGCTAGTGCTCTTCGCCGTCCTCTTCATCGCTGTACAAAGTGCGCGGAGAACCATTTGTTGCTCGGGGCCACTAACAGGTGGCAGCAGTGTCGCAGCTGCAAACCACCTGCCCCTCGGGACGGCCACGGTCCTTCCCGGGCCCGCGCTCGCCACGCTATGTTCCCCAATGATGGACCTCTGTGATAGTGTCTTTCAAGAAATCGCAAGCAATACTGAATAACGGATCCTTTTCATGTTGTCCACCTTCGTCCCGAAAGGTAAACGGATTTGCCGCAAGAGAAGAAAGAAAAAGGAAGAGGTGGACTGCGACCTCCAGCGGCGCGCAGCTCATGAGGCGTCGGCGTCAACGGGTTCGCTTCGAAAGCGCGCATCATACATATCAGTCGCAGACGTGACATGAAGGTCTGCTTGCCTCCTACACACACAAAAGCAATATTCAGCCTGAATTTTACCTCCGATCTCTTTCATTAGGGGGTGCTATTCATCACAACGAAAGCAATACTCGAATAGTTACATTGAAATGTAAATATATATCTATATTTAAAGCAGTAATTTATTAATAGAATTATATTTTAGATTGTATAGTGGCGAGGATGTATTGAAGAAGTTTTACAAAGAAGAAGAAGCGGTCTTTCGTTTCGTGTGCTTGTGCGCCCTTGGTCAGCGGCAGTCGCCGGCGGGCAGTGGCCCTTCGCTGGCCCTCTGCAAGCGCCTCGCCCCCGCCTCCCGCCGCCCCCTGCCCCCACGCATCGATCCGCGCTCCGGCTCCTTCGCCACCATGCCCCGCTGCTACATGGTGAAGAAGGCATGCAACAAGTACCAGACGCCGGCGCGGGACTGTTGGAGCGTGGCGGGGGCGGTAGCGGCGGCGGCCNCGCCGCCGACCGCCGCGAAGATGCCGGGCAGGGCCCTGTGAGTCCCACGGAAGGCTGCGTGGCGCCTCCCAGCCCCGCGGACTTCTACCGCCCGCTCACCACTGTCACCACCCACCAGAGTGAGTACACTTCTTCACCTTCAACAAGATTACTTTATGGGATTCGATAATGTTTTCTCCTTCCACATATTATTACATTGTGGAAGTTTAATACACCAAAACAAATTCAAAATATTCAACAAAATGTTTCAAAATTCTCAAAGTCACTTCAGAAATTTGTCTTCGTCCAACCCCTCTGTCCTTATTCCTCACCTCTACGGACTCATCAATTAAGCGAACAATGGGGTGCAACAGCAACTATATCCAGCTCTTCAACTTATCCAGCGATAGTGACACACTTAGCCACGCATAAAAATAAACTGTCCCAAGTTGCATTTAGAGAATGGAATATAATTCAAATTTGTCTTTTTTTTTATCTTAGATACATTGTTTTACACAAATAACAGTTGTATTTCAAAAACTGGCAAAGACAACTTAAGTTTGATGGATAAAATCATTAAAATATTCTGAAAATTTAGGTTTGCCAGTATCTTTACTTGAGAATAAGAAATACCAGCGACTGTTTTTTCACAAATATTCAATTAGTTTAAACACTAAAATATTATTTTTCTTCAATAACTTAAAACTACTTTCATCGTACTGTAATAAAGCAGAAGAATTGAATAATATACAAAATCTTATAATATAATATGATAATAAATATTAGTTTTTCCTCAAAAATACTAGTCACATTTTATAGTGTGTACTCCAACCTTGTGGTTTTTTTCAAATAGAACCCTTTTCAAAATCTGAATCAAGATATAGGGTCTATAACTTATTTAATTTGTAACTTGAATCATGCTGTAATATGAATGAAAAGTACACTATACATTCACTGTTGATGAATTCCTGGTATTAAAGTCCCTAAAAATTCTCATAAAATGTATCATGATTGTTTTCATCGAACTTCATGACTACCAGGAATTCATCAACAGTGTATGTATAGTGTACTTTTCATTAATATTATAGCATGATTCAAGTTACAAATTAAATAAGTTATAGACCCTATATCTTGATTCAGATTTTGAAAAGGGTTCTATTTGAAAAACCAAGTGATTGGAGTACATGTATTTAAATATTTTTGAGGAAAAACTAACATTTATTGTTAACGTTACTAGTGTATGATTCCTACTACAAATAGCATGGTTTTTCCGTTTCCAGCCACATTTTCAGTGACTGAAAGTGGGATTCACAAGTACGCTCTACTATCAGGGACTGCCTACAATCAGAGCTCTATTTCTATATTGAGGAACTATTCTTTAATGTTTCTTCTTATCCCAAAAGTTTATTCTTCCAATTTTCATCAGAAAGAAACACATCTCAATTTTAAGAAGTTTTAATCAGTTTATTTCTTTTTAATCGGTTTTGTCTTTTTGTTTTTAAGGTATTAAAGTTAAAACCAAATAATACATAAAAATAAACAAGCACTACAAATGCAACAGTGTAACGTGGTAAAAGTTACTCACAAATTCAAGAATAAAAAGGGAGAATTTATGCGGTACAACTAATATATCTTTTACAAAACAATTGAGGAACCATTAAATTTGATTTTTTGCTGAACACCTTACATTAAATAATGAAAAACTTCAATGTTTCCACCAAGCAAAATATACACTCAAGAAAACAATTTTTTAAGTTTGTTGAAAAATTAAAGCAAATTGCTGTTCCCAATATAAGGGGGAAGATTATTAAATGGTTTTGCAGAGGCTACAATGAATGATTCAGGTCATTTACACAGCTTTTTGGAATACTTCATTTTTAATGTTAGCAAAATTTTGAAAATAGTTTTTAAGGACTTATAACATTGATAAGTAAGAAAAGAAAAACGAGTCTTTCCTATACACCAAACAGTAAGACGTTTCTCAACACATCATCACATATATTTTAATACAGTCACAACTGCTACACACATGACAAAAATAATCACACATTTGGCCAAGGAACTGGTTCTCTGGTTTAGAAATTGTAAACCACTACGTTCAAAGAATTCAACTAGAGACAACACATATTGATCGGACAATCTTCATTTCAATCAATTTCACAACACACTATCATCATCTTTTTTCTTTTTGTTCTTGGTAAATCCTCTTCTCCTCAAATTAGTTCTTAAATTTTCATAATATTACAGTCCTTTTCCCCAATTTCTAACAGTAACAAATATTTTCTCCAAAAATACTAATAATCCTTCTTTGACCCTTCTCCTTGCACATTTCATAATTGAAATTCTCCTTAGTCAATTATTTCTGTCATTTTAGACAATATTTGTGCTACTATTCGTTCTTTTTTCTCCTTCTATCACTGCACGGCATGTCTTTACACATTTCTTTCTTCTTTCCTGTTTCTTTTCCTAGTAATTTGGCGAGAGAGCTCCGAGTCCATGGCTGGATACCAGCGAGCTCAAAAAAACTCTCATTTTCTGACATAAATAAGCTGCGTTTAGTTTATAAATATACAAAAAGTGTAAATAAGGGGAATATTCTCATAATTCTACATATAACTGTTGCGTTGGGATAAGATTCTAGAAGACGGGGAAGGTGTTTTGACAAAACAACGCACGTCTGTGCTCCACCCGAAGAATAAAGTCATTAGCTTTTGAATATCTCGTAATGTGATCATCCATTTCGTCACAATAAAAAATGGTCATTTTTACTATGGCCGAGAATATCTATTGTCTCCAATATAGATTCAGTTCATCGCACGGACCGACTCTTTCTCGTTCGAATCATCCCAATCGGGGCGGCGACTGCTCAAGGTTTGGGATCTATACTCGGAAACGGAGGGATTCGAAGTTTAAAAACAGAAATTTTTCGCATATGAAAGTTCGAGTATGTTTCTATAGTTCATATTGTCCCGTCCACCACTGGAGTCATCTCTCACAGTCCGTATCTCAGCATCAATGGACTTTTTGTCCTTTCGGTGGCCCGGGGGCTAGCACGCTTGCTCGCCACTTAGTCTCTGGGTTCAATTTCCGGTGGGGCCAGGACAAATTTGTAGCTTTCCACATTGATGTCCCAGTTCATATAGCATTGAAAAGCGAAGCCTCCTCCTAACTCTTACTATTACTAACCAATTTTACTAACCCCTCCACGTGGGTCAAGTTGTTGGGAAACCCAATTGCCCCCACCCCACATCTCCTATCATTCCATGTAGATAAGCTTCAATAGCACTTAGCTACGATTCCCATTTACAAACACTACAATGAAAAATCTACTTCTTCCAAAGAAACATTTATATAACTTTACAAAAGCATCTACTCTTAACACATGTAGAATAGTCAGAAGGTTTTTATATAATGATATCGCTCGAGTTGAGAATGCTTTAATATACCTCGCTCCCTACCTGGATTCAACAACAAATCAGATGATAACAATAATAATGTTACCGCAACGCTACCAACATTACTTCACATTATGCAGCAAACGTATAGTTATTTTCCTCTGTTTATACATATGGCATCATTAAAATAAATACTTTACATGTATTATTTTTTAAACAAAGCTTATCTAATACTGGAACCGGAATTCGTTTCCAGCAAAAAGAATAAGTTTGTTTCTTGCTGCTCGTGTTAGTGGAGAATTGCGTACGGGACGATACATGAATGATATGTATATCAACTGTTAAGTAAATACAATGTTGTTTTTATTTACCTTTCTTGGCGTGTTATGGTTGTGATCTATTCTAGAAAATATTATTTGTTTCAAAATTGTAGCGCTGAAGCAGATATGAAGTATATTGTAACGTTGACATTCCAAAAAATAAATGTTCTCTACTCTAAACGCGACAAATTACCCGTATATTTTGATTTTCTTCCCTTTCTACATTCATCATTGACGGAAATCGGTGTTAGAAAATCATAGCTTCGTGTCGGAGATAATGCGTTTGAACGTTTCAATGGAAGATTCCCCTATTCACCTCCGGTTCATCCTAGGAAAGCATTCTGGAATTTTTTAAATACCCAGTCCCCTTGAAAATGCGTTCGTGCCCTTGCAAGGGAATGATTGAGCCCCACCGGTGGGTCAGGTGGTAGAGTTGTCTCTCCGGGTTCGCTTCCCGGTGGGGCCAGGAAAACATTTGTAGCGGTTTACATTAATGTATGTTCATATAGTTGTGACTACTGAAAAACAAACCTTCCTTCCTCTATCACATCCTCTTAGTATCAATAATTTTATTACTAAATAATCCTAATAACCCCTTCAGTGGGTCAAGGTGTTGGTAAATCCTGCTAAGCGGCCCACTTACTAACAATAGCCTCCCACCCACTTCCTATCGTTCCATGGAGATAAGCTTCAATAGCACTAAGCTACATTTCCCATTTACAAATACTTCAATAACATTGGAGATCTTGAAACCTGAAACCTCTGTAGAACAATGATTCGTTCTCCTTGATTGCATCTGCATCACTCGAGTATTGTTTCGCTTCTGCGTCTCTGGAAGACAACAAAGACTCCAATCAAAACAACTGGAGAACATAGAGAAAAACGTTTTCTACATAAAAGCAATTCAACTCTAGTGCATTTTGAACAGAAAGTTTCCAGTGAAACGTATTCAATATCACAAAATAGTTCATTCTGAAAACTTGACTCAAAAGTTTTCGATTCAAAATATTTAATAATATTTCTCGAAGCTACGAAGAAACATTATCAAAGTTCCGACGGCACATGGCCACCGTGAAATCCATAGATTTCAGATGTGAACTTTGTTTAGAAAATATGTCCTCCCGATTTTCGAATCTTTTAGAGGGAACATCCCACGTGTGAGGAAAGTCTGAATCTCCACTCCAACTTCTGATCTGGCTCCCAGTGTTACATAAACCACATTTCATGTTTGGAAGCATGAGTATTTTCGGTATGGATCGGAAGAGAAATACTTGGATCGAATTGATTTTGTAGAGACAGGTTTCATTGCTTCAGGTTGAACAATTCTAGCGAGGAAATACTGTTTTTCTCATAAAATCAAACTATGTAGCACGAAGGTGGATTTCGGCACAACAACACGAAAAATAGCAATTTTTCTAATTTATTAATATTATTATAAACCTGTTCTACAATTTTAAGTATCTTTTTTATCTTCTAAGCCCAAATTATATGTAAATGTGTTTATACTACTTTGTACATCATAATAATACATATGAGTGATAAAAAACACAAATCCTTAATAAATATAAACAATAATAAGTGTGACTAAATACGTACATATGAAAGGGCGCACTGCAGCCGTTGGGTTGAAAGACGAGGAATGGGTTCCAGCTTAAACGAATCGAATATTTCGATTCAATGTGTCAATGAAGATAAGAACTAATTTAGGCATTTATCGTATAATAATTTCTGTGACATCGTATTTATTCGAACAAAACTTACCTTTTTTATTGAATTCTCAAGTAGTGAGGTTGATGTACTTTAAGAATCATAGATAAGTCAGGGACTCTGAGTGATTGCCAATATTTTTCATAAATATATTTTTTATTCCGGTTGGGTGAGGTTTGGGTCTTGGGTCTCTTCGTCGTGATCTACACAAACTACGTTTTTTTAAGTCAAAATTTTTGAGATCGTATTTCGATACTTGGGCTTCGATACCAATCTGAACGGAATCCAGAGTCGTGACTAATATCAGTAATAAGTGTTGACTAATATCAGTAATAAGAGATCACTTAAGAGGTTTTGCACTCCAGAAACCGCACTTCCAATAAGTAAACACGTAAGTGCATCCCTGCAATAAGAAGACACATACAGCAATGTATAACCAAAGTGGAAGTCATTCGAAATGTATGCTTCTTACCTCTGTTTATATTGTTTCTAACTCTTTCACTTCTGTCCTTCTCTTCGGAGAGCAATTGTAGTGTGCTTCGACTTTTTTTCTGTATTCTTGTAATCTTATGCATTTGTGGGCAATAAATAAATAAATTGATATTTATTTAAATTGTGGTCTTAAAAATTTTAATGAACAACGATGTTCGTTCCAAAAGAGCATTAGCTAATTAATGTTACTAATGATCACCCATTATGATTTAACCATTAACTTTCATTAGAAAAGCATTTGAAATTGAAGAAACTGCATTTTACTAATATGACTGAAAATTTATACAATATTACATTCTTAGATGCTTTAAAAATATATGATTACTGCACGATTTGAGCAGTCTGTGAAGCTACATCTCATTTGTATTAATAAAAAATAATACTGAATATTATTTTCTTTGAATAAAGAGCCAATAAATGAATTTTAAAAAATTAAAATTAATGCAACTTGCGGCTTACATTCAAATGAATGTTAAATTTAGATGTTTGGTCACATAACTTCAAATTGTACTACAATCAATTCTATCGATCGTGTAGTGAAGAATCTCTAACCATTACAGATCTCGGATGTATCTGATCTGCACTTTCCGAATAATTTCTCGTGGAAATCAACAAACTTTACGAAATCATCACCAATTTTCGCAACTACCTGCCTCACGATGTGTGCCGGTTTTCACGCGAACGTCATTCACATAAGGCCTCATTGTAATGAGTACTTAAGTAATCACTGAAGTGTTTTCTCTGGATGAGCCTGGATTCACTTAGGTTCCACCCTATGCACTGGAATCGACCCTACTGGTCCATCCACTCGACAGTGCTCCAGTCGCAAAATCGCTTCACTCCCACAGAAGTGCAATGACGCCCATGCCATTCACTGGCAATACGCGATTTTGTCGCCCGCTTTTCTACGAAGCATCATCGACAATGATTTCAACAGATGCTCCTGTTACAGAACCCTTTCCCGAAGCACAAGTCCCGTCGAGGGATGGAACAGCGCAGTCCACAGACATCTCTTGAACCATTCGTATTGTATGCGACTAATTTAGTCGAAATTCCTGGAGGAAGTTTGAAAACGTTCGATGTCACACAAGTCATTGAGAAATCCCATTAGAATGAGCAAGCGAATTCCCACGGAATAACAGTCCCCAAACAACACACTGGACATAACTCATGGGTATTGCATTGCAGTGATATTAAAATTAATCCAATTGAAAGGTGAAAATTCAGTAGATCTGAAGAATTCAGAGCTGAGGGGGGTAGTGCCATTTTTCTCTGTCCGATGGTTCTTTTCAGCTGCATCCAAAACCGAAGTGAGTAATGACGTGATGCTTGGATTCATTAATTTTTTGCAGTTGTCGTTTATCGGCTTCTCCCTTTCCGCTGCCGTAACTTCTAATCGCAAACCAAAAAGGACGTACATTTTCACACTCTACTTGTTTTGATGTTAGACAACTTCCTTTGCGTAAGAAGTTGAGTCTGTGGCTGAGAGAACGAAGGGAAACTCCCTGGTACTTTCGATCCAGTTCGTCTCCATTCGAAATGTCTTAACAACCTAAGCTTTTGTCATTCCATTTAATGTTGCTCTAACAATCACTAATTCTTGAAAGCCATTTGATCAAAATTGGGGCAAAATTAGACTTCTTCCTTCTGATATTTTATATTTTGATAAAATAGTCAATAATATTTCATAATTTTTTTCAATTAATCCTCTCTGGTATCCAGCTCTATTCGTTATGAAAATCTGTATCTGGACTGACGGGTAGGCTGGATTCGAATTTCGCCATGCAAAGCCAATTTGCTCGCTAATATTGATCAAAGAAACAATGTGACTGAATGGAATAGATCCCTATGACCGAGTATTTGTTCTGGAGCGAGAATGGAAACGCTGCGCATGACCTCTGCCCATATGGAAGAGCGATTGTTACAAAATCCATTTGTAGGTTCACTGATATGTCCCGAGTTTCACATGTGGATTGAATCATTTATTAATTGTCTTCTTTGGTCGTGTGAACTAAAAAGAAGATACTAAAAACATGTAAACATTTTTAACGGGATGATTCGTTTGTAAATATGTGAAATATTTTTGTTTTGCTTGTCGAATTTTCACCATATTTCTCGAACTAAATAAGACATCACAGTTTTTATTTCCAACGTTTTATTTTTGTCTACTCGAAATTCAAACGCAAATCACAAAGCAGCTCCAGTACAAAACCGCTTAATTTAATAATGTAACTAATCCAATAAAACGTTTTTTCGTGGATAACCATGACTCTTCACCAGTAATCTCCTTCATTATCAGCTAATTTCTTTTTATTTTATCTCCACCGCTTACCACCAATTGCTTCCTGATGTGTTGGATCGAAGAGTGACGTTAGATATTGCTCTAATGAGTGACTTGCTTGTGATTGAAACCCAAACCACGAGAGCCATTTCCTTGGAGAATGTTGGTCCGCAAGTCACGACAAGGCGACGCCAATCACAAGAACTTCGCAACTAGCCACGAACGACAGGGGAAGGTGCGGACCAGAAAGAATAACACCACAAGAGGTGTCATCTTTATTGCACAAATCAAAAACTCGTGAGAAAACAATCAGACTTTTTTCTCGATTCTAATCAAAAATAGATTCTTCTTATGATAATAGCTGAGAAATAAAAAAGTGCGAAGTTCCCATGGGGTAAGAGGGTGCAGCCCCCGCGGGAAGACACGACTTCCAATACAAACGCTGACAAAACACATCCTCATTCTTTAACTACCTTCTTCATTTTTCATTCTTTTTTCGTTTCACAACAAATAATTAAGAAGGAAATATTGAGCGCGGGCAACACGAAGCACCAAAGCGTATTCTTTTAGATTATAACACGAAAATTACAAAAAATTATCAATTCAATTTGGTGCAGTAAAATGACATGTTTTGCATCCCTCAAAAATTAGATCAAACATTAAATACAAACAAAAATTTACTTATAAAATCACAAAGTGCATCCGTTCCACCATGACACTTGTGGCACTGAATAAGTTCCCAGCAACATAGGTCCCCACCTTCCGCTTTTCTTGAGAATAATATCAACCATGTTATTCAAACAACCAGAAACACTAGCAGACCGCATTTCTGTCCTTTTCAAGCCGAGATGGGCAGATTTATCGTATGCACACCCATTTACGCAGATAACTGTTTCTGCTTTCCACTGGACGTATATTAACGCAGTCTATGTGTAAGAGACGTTTCGTTATTTTATGTTTATTTAGAACTCGACGTCTTCTGAAACTTTGACGCCATCATCTCTTCCACTGAATGGAACAAGAATGTGGAAATAAAATGCGGAATTTGTCGTGACTTCCGAAAATCCTTCGCGCAGTTCCTCATAACATTACCTCGTGGGTATGGATCCCGCGTAAATAATGCCATCAGTCGGCTTCTCGAGTCCACTATGAAGTCAGAGCCTTGGGAACACGTGTGAGCTATGAGAAATTACACACTCGGAGACCTGGATGTCCACGAAGTTCTGCAAGTGGGCCACGAGTATGGAACAATATTTAAGAAACAATGGCGTGAGAGCTGTAGTAGTAGACGTAGAAGGGAAATGGAACGGAATAGCTCTTAGGTATTAAACGTATTGGATGAAAGCAGTAGCTGGTACACACGGATTCATATTCAACGCATTAAGAGATTTTTAAACTTATAGAAGTATTTTTGGAGATTATTCTTGACCTGACTTCTATGGAGCAGACTTCTACTTTTGTCATTTTATATGTATTTTAAAATTTATTTCACAATTTAATAAAAACGAACGATGGATAATCCTTGTCCTTGTTGCATTACGATTCACGGAAGTGTCTCACACAAATGAGCTACGCCTTTTCGGAATTTTGTAATTTTCTAAACTCTGGCGGTTGTAGGAGCGAAACAAACACCATATTCGTTGAAATCCCAGAAACAGCCCTCCTTATTTTTTGGTTAGTTATGTAAGTAAACTGTTCCTCAACAGCGAATCGCTCCGCTGGAAGGGAAAGAGTGGCACACGACGCGCCGCGCCCCGGGAGCCGCGTCGGCCCTGAGCCTTTTATTGATTGCACTGCGCTAGGCGTCCACCGCAGGCGAGGCGCCCCCCGCACATGTTGCGTGGCCCTCCGATGCTATTGCATCTTGAGTTATGGGAACAAGGATGTAATTACGTTCGAAACGTCGGCGAGTCACTCGTTTCTATTTCGTCGCTGTCGAGAAATAATTGTAATAATATATGTGATCGAGAAAAAACGGTGTTTAACGAAGAAGGAGCGTTTCGTTACGTAACTCGAAGGCTCTATCGACAGCATCGTCACGATGCGACTTCAATTTCGCACTCGGGCAATAGAGACCGTCGTATATATTTGAGACGATGTACTGAGCAATCCAATTATTATATAAATGACTTATTACAGATAGAATTTTCCTCGTTTTTCTCGTTTCCAAATGATTTCTGAAGGTAGATGAAGCGCAGTACAAGTGTCTTGGGAGTCCCAAAACAGAAGCGGTGCAGGAAGATGCGATTTCCCATTTACAAACTGCATATGAAATAATGGTTCCCCACAAAACGTACTACAGAAAGTACTAGGAAGAATTCCTAGTAATAGAAACGAAAAAATACTAGACGGTATATTGTGGTCGTGAATAAGATGAAGTGTAAAGGATAATCTGATTATGCACTAGATCCATCGTACCATGCTGTTGCGGAAATTCAAGATAATAATGTGCGTGATGTTGCATTGGGACAACGTTCTCTGCGATTCATTGACCAGGAGTTGAAACATCTGAGCAATTAGCTCCGTCATCCAGATATTTTTCAAACCGTTCGGTTAAATATTTTATCATCGGTTACAGGGAGAAATGTTTTCTCGCGGAATTATAAGCGACACCTGTGAATGTCCGGTTTCTAATAAGCGGAAGTTGGTCATATCACACGTGTTTCTCGACATTTTTCAAACATGATTTGGGAAGACTCCTGGAACCCAAGGATTCGATTTCCTCCTACTGATACATGCTGTTCACCGTCAGAAGTGTCACTGTTTCTGGCAGCTCACGATTCTGCACAATTCAGTGATGGTCCAGATGTAGAGAAAGATTTCTTCAATGTTTTGCTTCGCTTCTCCGTCTTTCGTTCCAAAATTGCTTCGCGTTTTCAATGAAACGAACCCGAGGGTTTCTCTTTTCAGACATATCACAATCTGTTTCAAGAATGTAGAATAGAATCCTTGAAATCACTCGTATACAACAACTAGCTGGGTACCCGCAGCTTTTTCTCGCGTGAATTCTGTAATATGTCTCCAGCTTTAATATTTCTCATAGAGGTGACATCATTTATCTCAGCGAACACCAAAAACTCTAAACTCGTCACTCGACTCCTAGTTGTAGTTAGTTCCCTACGGTTTAGTAAAATTTACCACACCTATAGTTACTCTTACAAGTAATCGTGTGATAACAACAAGGCTTGTGCAGTAAAATTTACTATTCTGTAAATTATTAGTGACTCTTGCTAATAATTGTGAATTATCAGAAAGGTAAAGTTATTCAATTTAATTTCTATCATTTAATAATTATTATTTATTTAAGAAAACATTTCATAAAATAAACATACACTGGATCTCGAAATATACCAGGAATATCCATGGTTTCTAACCGTGTTTTTATGGCCCAATTATTTCTCCCCAGTTTTCCAATCTATGGCAATGTCATGTTCGGCAAAATTTCGTTGACAAACCTTCAGTGAATTAAGAATAAGACGTTAAAAGTAGAGTTACTTGAATATTCCAAAAGAGCAAACCAGGGTACTTTGGACGCCTGAAGACGGACAATGGCAGAGAAGCAAACGAAGTTGATTTAAAGACGACTGATGACGTCCAAAGAAATTGTAACGAAAACGTCCCATTTTCTTCTCCTATCTTCGTCTTTCCGGAACGTAATTTTCTTCGCATCCAGGAACAACACTTACTAGGTATCTCAACGCTCACAACACACGTTGAATACAACGCTTAACAGCTGCCACTAGTTGCCGCGGTAGGACTTCTACGTGTGACACAGTGCGGACCACAACCAGCGGGCGACACCGATTACTCCAAATAAGCAAAACCATCCGAACCAAGCTTTAGTAGCAACAACTCGAATTTCCGCTCACATTAATCATTACATTCTTACTCAAATCATTTCATATTAATAAATTAATCAATGTTTTCCGTGAAGAGAAAGAAATATAAGATAAATTTTGGAGATCGAGTTTCAAGATTATGGTCCGCGATCATTAAAGTATTTCTTCGAATGGCCCACACATTACCATATCTGAGATCCGTCGCATGGGCCACGGACCGGTCCCGACTGGAGACACATTAAACAATTTCTTCTATTCCAAATTTAATTTAGGATTGTTCACTACATTAGACATTTTGCGCACATTAGCAGGATCTATTTTAAAACTTGAGGAAAATTGTGGAATCACACCTCACTTCAACGCTGGCAACGGAAACCTCGCTTTGTTGACTGCAAATTGTGAGGTGAATCAACAAAGAAAACGTTTGAAAATATTTAAGTTAAATACAAATTGATAACTAGAACGTTAACTGCGACAGCGGTGGTAGAGCTCGGCTACAAAGGTAGGTGAGGTTTTCAGTTGGGGTTTCCCTCACCAACTCTAGACAAATGTCAGTTCCCCGGCATCCCAACTCCCTCTCTCGAGTCCAACGGTTAGGTGGAAGAGCAGCCTCATGGCCTGAACCATGCGTGGTCCTTTTACGTACAGAGACATCGAAATGTGTAGAAGACTAAGCCTTGTGGAGAAGAAATTTCAAATTTCAAATTTCAAATTTCAAATCTTGTTCAGGTAGGGAAAATGCAGTTACGCACTGGGGAGAGCCAACATGACTCCCCCCGTGTGTGGGATTTGCCGAATGACTCAACCATATACCCACTAAAAACCCTCCTGATTTACAACACACCAAAACATATATCTCACAACATACATCAAAACATCAAATGGGGGGGGGGG
>NNCF01127355.1:55127-105355 GCA_002313205.1 Laupala kohalensis
TCTTTTATATTCTTGGGCAGGGAATTATATAGAACGATTCCCGAATGATGCGGTCCTTTTTGGCAAAGAGTGGTTGACACTCTAGGCCGATGAATATTATTACTATTGCGAGAATTGTGTTCGTGAACGAGACTGTTACGTATAAAGCAAGGGTGGCACTTCAGTAATTCGGTCTTAACAAACACGACCGTTTCATAAATATAAATGCAATGAAGTGTTAAGATATTTAATTCCTTGAATAAAGGATGTAAAACTAAAATGCTTGTAAAACCTAAACTATTCGTGCAAATTTTGATTTAAAGACACATTTCATCATTCTTAAATGCATAAAACACAGAATGCATTTAATTGGATTAAGATTCATTTTGATCTACTTGAATTGATGTATTTTAACATGTCTATTTTTAAAACCTTTTTTTTTTTTTGACAATTCGGTTAACGCTTGTAGATAGACATGTGTCGTCGCGAAACTTTTGTAGAACTCTTTGAGACGAACAATATTGTCATTCATTGTTGCCACCTGTCTCCAACCGTTTCGGCTGCGTAAGCGAATATATATCTCCTAAGACCGATTCCCCCCCCTCCCGACTAGATTGTCTATTTTCGTTATTCCCTATTACTTGTGATACCTAAGATAACAAAACATATACGCAAACCTTGCCAGTGAACATATCTATGAATTAAAAATAACCACGAAAATCGGATAAGTGGTTTTCGAGTTTTAGGAGGTTTGCTGGACGACAGACTTTAAAGTGACATGAATTTAATTAATACAATTGCAATGTATCTTGGAATTTTAAATTTGCTCCGCATTAAATAAAAAGTGGCGCAGCCAATCAAAAACGTAACGAGCTCTCTAAACGCGCTCTGGTTCGAACGCCGTCAGACGGTGACATTGGAACTATTTTAACAGATTGATTAACACGATGCACCCAAGTCCGACACTTGTAGGCTCCTTGGATATACTCCTAAGTTGGCGTTATCCTGTGAAATTATGTACTCCAATACCTTAATTATGGTTTTACATAAAATATATCAATATAGGAACTTACCTTTGCCAGTTTCAACAATGTCATTTTTTATCTCCTAATTGTATGTGTTTTACTATACGAATAATTGTTCACGAATATCGCCAAACGTTTAACTCTTTAATCGCAAAGTGGTTAAAATTCACTGTGAGGAAAATGTAAATTTATAGTCTCCTTGGTTACAATAAACGTGTAGAATTGAGGGAATCTGATCTTTATATCCAGTTGAATTAGTTCCAATGTCACCGTCTGACGGCGCTGATGACGGGTTCGTAACTATCGAACCTTACCTCCAGCTAAAGAAGTTTCCACTCCTGTATATAGTACTTGTATTATTCATTACCTTCAATTTTTCGGGTAAAGAAATTGATTCCGTCCGTCGAGAAACTGAAGACGTGAACTCTTTTGGGAAACAATGTACTTCCGTTGCAGCTTCAAATACATTAGGCTTAGTTGAATGTCGCGTGGAAGATCTGAAAAATGTCCTGAAAAGACGTTTTAACGCTTTAAAGCGACACAAATCACATGTAATACACGCCTAGTAATCATTTCTGTATTTGACCCTATGTTGGTGACGGTACGCTTCGCTGGATGATGTCACTCATTGCATCTCGCTGCGTGGAGATGGCTAGATTCAAGAAACACCTATTTATAAGAACATTCCCTACCTATGCAATTGTACCACAAGCGTACTTTACGTGGAAATCCATGTTGGTCTCTGTGAGATACATCTGCTAGTTCCATCTGGTCCATATTTCTTACAGTTTGAATTTTTAATCAACTTTACCTGGCCTCCAAACGACTGGTTAGGTGCCTGCATGTATGAGTAATCACGCAGTCCTCGGGATGAAAGTGGAGCTCAACGCTTGGCGCTTCTTCAGGAACTGAAGTTTGCGATGGATCTTTTGGTTCTTGAACCGATTAAGTCTTTTCGTCGAGAGCAAAGGATCAAACACACAATCGTTGCAAACCAGCGTCGTTTGCCAGAAGCCTGTGAATCGCAGAAGCCGTAGAGCTTGCGAGCTGACAAGAAACATTTGGAAAGTGCAGGAGGAGAACCCAACTCCGAAATGGTAATATGATACCTGCCAGCACGTTTATCAAGGTTTTCGCCTACCTATTTAGATGCTACTTCTATTTTATACGATCTCACAATTAGATAAATTATCTCTAAACTCAGAGGTATTGCTTTGCAGGAATATTCTCAATTTGTATTCGTTTCGAGAGGTGAAATATCAATTTCGGATTCACTGCTGTCAGGGATGTGCCTCTGCTGATTTCGAGTTTTATTCTTTCGTGACATTTATGCAAAATATGTGGATCTCTGCTTGTGAATGACGAGCTTGGCAGTTTTCACTGAGCCGTGACGATGAAAATTATTGAAAACAGAATAATAAACATTCTATATGACGTATTTTGATTCATGATTTTCAATTTTCGGGCGAATAAGTAAGTCTACTTTGTTTCATCGTCACAACGCAAAATGACACGATAAACATAAAACTCTTAAAATCTAAACAAGGGAGACAAGAGTGGGACAAAGGAGGTGTATTTTTATATCCACGTTGACTTACATTCAATACATACCACGTCCCCCCTTATTTCAATGGGCGTGTTACACCTTGCAGTCAACGGAGCTCCGTCTCCGAAGACTTTGGCGCTATGTCGGGATTCGTTCAACCGAACCTCTCTCAACATCTAACTCCTCCGTGTCGTGTTATATTCGGATCTCATTGTGAAGATCGGGCAGTGATGGGGAGCCATTTGTTCCCATTTCAGTCACCAAACCAGAGTAGATGTCTCGGACAGATCAGGGATTGGCGAGTTGTATTACTTAGATTTTCCCAATAATAGTGGAAAATTTTCGTGTGTCCTCGCTTTCTGTGCGCCTCATAAAGATGGTGTGCGCGAATCGGACATGTACCTAAGCAACAAAAACAATTTTTGAGGAGCAGACTTCTATGAACCGAACCACTTGAAACTGGATGTTGGGTTAGGTTCCGGTTTACAATTGTGTTTTATAATTACCTTGAAATAAACATTGATTCGTTGAAACCAGTTGCATCTATATTCCGTTTAAACACTTCGTTCAGCGAAGGAGTATTTGCCGCTTGAAACCGTGCTGTCGGTTTGAGAGAACTTGCCACTTGAACTCCAATGCCGATTGGAGAGACTGCACCAGTTATCCCTATTATCAGCAAAAGCAAAGGCATACGAACTTCTGAAGACCTCGTAGAATGTGTCCATTCGTCGTTGGAATGTTGACTGCTCCACAAACAGTGCGTGTTGGTCGAACTGGGTGATTTCATGGAATCCAGGGGCACCGCGCATCTAGTCGAATGTGTGCTCCGGGTGCATGTCAATGATCATTCGTGGGTTTTTAATCTCCTGCCATTCTACTTAACGTGTGCCGTTGGCCATTCGGGAACTCCACTCTCGTGATATCCTTGGCATCACGTACAGCCGCCATGCGCTCGTGCAAAAGCCTGTTGTCGAGCCTGTACTCAGGTTCACTTTTGCTGGGATACTTACTAACTTTCCAAGGATGTTGCTGAAGACATCTTCGAACTGGTCGAGGAGGTTATTAATCTCCTTCCTTTGTTCCTTGGATAAAGTTTTCTACGATGAATTCTTGTGGATCGCTTCTGGTCGTGAGAAAAAATTCGGGAAGCCCTCCGTCACAAATTCCTAGATTCACTCTTGGCTGAAAAGTGATTCGGACTCACCGTCGATCACGCACTAACTGCCAGTGCAACTGCAAATTTATTGTCGCTCCAATGAATCATAAAATTCGGTTTCATTGCGCTGAATTTTGACTTGTTTATGATGGAGCAAGAGGTAGCATATCGAGTTCCAAGTTGGTGCCTTCAATGTTGACTGGTGGCGTCCTGAGGACTGAAAAGATACAGCGACCTCGATTTGTTTGAAGTACATCGATACTGTCAGCGGATTCCTCTTCTTCAGTTGCTAAAACGAGGATTATATGGTTTGGGCATCCGAAGTCAAATAGGACGAACTTCGTTGTTCGGCTCGATGACAAACCAGTGCAGATACTTCGGACGCATCTTTCCAAGGAGTGTATCCGGACGAAAGATTTAATTTTGAGGCACATCGGAGGTATATAGACTAACGTGTCAGGGCAATATTGTACAGCATGACGAGGGTGGGAATCCATCATTATACCATCACTAGAAAGGATTTGCAGACATTATACACGGGAGCAATAAGACAAGTTATAGTTCATGGATGTGTGGTATGGGGAAAAAGGTTACTAAAAATTACTTATGAACGCCGAATTAGACAGACAGAGAGACAATACCGGTTACATACAACGGGGTGTTACAAAATGATATCAACAGAGGCTTTAAAAGTCTTAACGGAATTACTAGCAATTGGCTAATATGTGTGGTACAGGCATATACTAAAAGATCTAACAGACAATAATGCTGAATGAGGAGGAGATACATGCAATAGACGAGACTTCACGAACTAGATTGACAAACTTCCAAATGACAGCGTGGCAGACGCGGTGGAGGGCGAGTAATAAAGGCCGTCTGACATATAACTATATCCTGGATGTAAAATTTGTCAAGAAAAAAAGAAAGTGCTTCAAACCACGACGAATAATGTATGTAACTGTCTGGACATGGAGCATTTCGAGCATACTTGGTTGGCTTCAAACCAGAGGATAGTGATGAATGCGAATGCTTGCAGGGAAGAGAAACACCGGACCATAATTTATGGGATTGTCCGTGTTATGCCCCAGAGAGGGTAAAATTTATATGGGAAATGGGATGCATTGATACAATTAATATGAAAGAACATCGCCGATTCATCGAGACGGAGATCAAATACAGATACTTCGTATTTGAAGACTTCGTCAGCCATATAGGAGAACTACTATAGGCAGTAGAAGATGAATCCAACTCTCGATAGGGACGGGTAAAGCTTCTATAGCGGCAGGGAAATGTTAAATTGAAGAGAAACATAAAGTGAGATCCTTGCTTTGCGAAAGCTACGTATACAGGAGACTAGTAAGGCACGGAATTTTAAAAAAATGTAATCCGGTTCATGCTCCGATTCTTCGAACGGAGCAAACCTTGTTTTATGTGAGCTTTATAACCACGTGACCGGCACTCAGATTCTCATGGCAGCTGATCGCGGTTCACTCTTCGGAGGTCGGAAATTTGTTTCTGTCGGCAGTATCTTGATTTACCACGCTCGAAATGATAACCGCATTTCCATGATTGTGGGTTTGTGTAGTTTATTCTGTTGAATGGGTCAGATTCGGTGGGCATGTTTAAATTTTAAACTTCGTCCGCAGTGATTCGAGTTGCTTCGAGTGTATACGCGATTTCGAGCGCGAAAATTCAAGTCTCACGTTTTCTTGCGATGATCTCGTAGCAATATTCTAGAGATTGCAGACCGTCCAGCATCTGCTCGATTAACATACAGTCAAAGAATGTGTTATACTCACACAACGCCGGTGTCCGCCTTCACCTCAAAGTGAAGCTGGAGATAGATTGCCTTGTGGGCGATACTCCGGAATTAAATGCGAACTTCTTGCTGCGTCAAAATGTTTGGTGAAAGATTTCGCATTTCCTGGTCGACGGGGCTTGAGAAGATCAAGAAGGCTCGTGAAGACGCGAGCAGAGTGTGTTTGCTGGTCCTCTGGTACAGCGCCCAAGTGAATCGCGTCAAATAATCTACTCTCGCGATGATGTTTTTGATGCCGTGGACGCACGGATAGCCTTGGCGATCGTCTCGGAAATTGCCTGCCGTGATTCGGGTCATTTTCTGGCATTCAAATGAAGAGTCGAATCCCGTGGCACTGACACACGCTGATCGAGAACACGCAGCGCGCTGTTGAGGTTAGGCTGCTCTCTACACCACTTTCGTATTTTACGATGGATAACTAAGTGTGAGACAATGTAGGAAACCCGACCACAATCCGTCTGCTTCTGCCACAACGTGCAGCAGGAGACTGAATATCCGAGAGGAAAGTTTTGAACTGAAACAGAATGTCGGAAGGTGCTATAGCACCACAAATGCAAGGAAACTGAAATCTCGCGACATGTTAAAATTTCATTTTGTATGTTTTTCTGAGTCCCGCTTCCATGGTGTGGTTGCAGGTTACCTCAACGACTTCATCCCGCACAGCCCCGAGGAGCCGTGTCTGCAACCGGCGCCCATGCGAACCGAGGTGCTAGCGCACGACGGAGGCATCCCCATCTTCCGACTGCGCAGCGCCGAAGAGACCGAAGCAGCGCACGACTTGCTGGAGCTGTCGCGCTCGCTGCCGCCGCTGCCGGCGCCGGGGGTGGCCGCGCCCGCGCCCGCCCCCGCGCCGTCGCCGCCGCCGTCTCCGCAGCCGGCGCCGCCGCAGTCGCAGCCGCAGCCGCCCTCCATCGCGCATGCGCATCTGTACCTGTCTCTTATACACATCTAGATGTGTATAAGAGACAGGTCAGTCACTCAGAACAACGCCGCATATATATTGAGATTAATTTACTTATTAGTTTAAAATTAATAACAAGAATTATTCAGAATTTAGACAATAGCTATACAATAGGATAATGGGGGAAGAAATATTCGCAGTTATATTACGGAAAGAGGATTCAATTAAGGGAATATTCGTTATTGCACCTGTCTACGATCCTACGAATGCTGAATATGAATTTGAAGATACGAATTCTTTGAATCATTATAATACTATCCTGATACAAGTAAGAAGATAAAACGTACTTCAGATTTTGTTACAATAAAACATCAACTTGTGACCAAGGTTATGTTTTATTTTCAACCATCAGAGCCATTAAATGAAAATTAATATTAGCATATTCTACTTCACCCCCTTACCAGATATATATCGGTTATCATGTCTTAAAACAACGAATTTTAAATTTCCTATAAATAATGTTATTTCATTCGTGATTTATTTAGGGCAATTTCAAATGTGCAAATGGAAGTTATACTCAAAGTCATGTAACTTTGTCGAAAATCACGCAATATGACTTCCTANACGCATCGCTCGCTCGACTCGCAATCGGCCAAGAAGTGCGTCACATGCGGCAAAGCGTACGTCAGTATGCCTGCGCTCGCCATGCACCTGCTCACGCACAAGCTGTCGCACGCGTGCGGCGTGTGCGGCAAGCTGTTCTCGCGGCCGTGGCTCCTGCAAGGCCACTTGCGTTCGCACACGGGCGAGAAGCCGTTCGGCTGCGCGCATTGCGGCAAAGCGTTCGCGGACCGCTCCAACCTGCGCGCGCACATGCAGACGCACTCCGCCGATAAGAACTTCGCGTGCCCGCGCTGCCGAAAGTCGTTCGCCCTCAAGTCCTACCTCAACAAGCACCTCGAGTCGGCGTGCTTCAAAGACGACAGCGAGGAGGCAGGCGCCAGCGAACAGTCCGAGGCCTCCTGCAACGAGGTGGAGGTGGAGGTAGAAATAGAGCTAGTGTAACGTCCTATTGCACATCTGGCCTAGTCTAGGGGTGCACCAACTAATGCTATGGGAAGAAGTAGCCGAGTGTAGCAATATTCATGATAGATCATACACTATATTAGATATATTATATATATATATATACCTGCTCAACGTTATACTGATTTATATTGCTTTAAAGATTCCGATAGAGGGAAGAATAATCTACTTTTCTAAGGTAGTGTTTTCGTAATTTTAGTGACGACCTCTGTCAGTTGGTCTCGACAAATCTTCGAAGCAAATGCACTGACCACTAGGCGCATCAGTCGGGAAGGATTACCGTCGAGCACGAATTTGTTATAAGGAAAATAGGATGTTATTGTTATTTTTTCGATCTTATATTGAGCGAGTTAACTCCCTTTACGAAACTGGAATCTTCGAGTAAGTGAAGGATCAACGAAAAATTATTTTATTAAAATGGAGTATTGAAATTCACGGACTTCGTGTATACTAACGCCGCCAAGGCTGCGAGTGCTGTGCATCCGAATCCCGAGGAGCGGAGTCCTTAGCCTGAGACACAAGCCTAGAGCGCAGGAACGACGACACGGCAGATACACCATTTGGTACAGTCAATTATTCTGAAGAGAGAGAAATGATTTTGAAACGTTTTGCTCTTTTTTGTGTCACGAAAACTCATTTTTTCACTTGAAACTACAAATGAGTAATACTTGCTAAAAAGTTTCAAGGGATACTCGTTGCTTTGCGTAGAGTTCTGCTCTACTCATTCCTTTCGATTGTAAGTAAATCTTCTAACACAGAAGTAAAGACTGGTATATTTTTGCTAGTAATTTACACGAATAAACGCGGACCTTGCTGCCAGCGTGCCCTCCCCACCCAGTCGCTCTTCACGCGTTTCTGCTTTCTGATTGGCCACTCCTCTTTCTCAGTCCACCTGTGTCTCAGGCGAACATCTCACGTAGCACTACTTCACAGCTGTGTAGACTTCTTCTCTCTGTAGAACACAAGCTTCCCACTCTCTTGTTCCTCCGAACATCGTTCTTTCCGCCAATAGAAATATATCTAACTTAAAGAAATATATCACCAGCTCTAGGATATAGTCAGACGTAGAGAAACATTTTTATACTTGAAACATATTTTTACCGAGGATAAGTATCAACTTGTGTCGTTTTGGTCTTCATTTAAAAATATCTATATTATTTTCAATAAAGAATTCCGAATAATAGAAATTTATAGCTTAGTCTCTTAAATAGCGTAAAATAATGTTTTAGCAAACTTCTCGAGTATTGGTATTTAAAAGTGCACATTTTAAATAAATCTTCGAGTTAATTCACAGAAGGAGGCTCGGCGTCGGGCGTGGGCGAGTGCACCCTGGGAACAAGACAGGAATCGAACTTGTGCCAAATGAATCATTTTTCTTCTTCTCTCCTTCAGCGGCACCCCATCTCCCTGTCCCGGATCGCCTCATTCCATCGACTGAAAGGTTTTTGTAAGGAAGGTTTGTAAAAGTGTTTAAGACTAATACATTTCATACATATTTTGTTTGTACCTGAGTGACAGGGATTGGAAAGAAACACATCTTGGGGGACGAATTGAAAATACTTTCAACTTTTCTTCAGCTCGTGAATACAACGTGACTTTCTGAGAGAACGTTTAGTTTATTGATAGAACTGACGAGCAACGAAATGTTCTTTTCATTTGGCCTACGCTGTGAGCCAGTGTGCAAACATTCATATTCCATCTTAGCAAAAAATACATTCTCACTTCCCCATAGTTCTGCACTGGCAAATACTTCGTGTGTTAGTGTGCATGTTCGTGGGTGCATTGCGAGCACACACGACAACTCACTGACATCAAGCTAGATTAAGGGTTTTTAAAGTATTTAACATAGAGATTTAGAGGTTACGTCAAGTTTACGCTTCGGGTAGATTTTTTTATATATAAAGATGACACTAGTGGGATTCCGTATTGAAAAACTGAAATTCTTGAATACGTACTAGATTTTGGAATAATCATGAAGGAAAGTATAATTCCATGTATCGTAATTAAGATTTTAGACTGTCTCAGGGTAGAGAGGAACGCATGCCCGGTTGTACAAAGCACGCATTGTTCCAGTTACGCGTCTTTTGTACGGCGTTTCCAAGATGAGGGTCCCCACTCCTTTCCTGGGTCGCAGTTTTTCGTTGTAAGGTACAAAACAGTAGGAAGTTTAATACTATTATGAAGTAACACGAGCAATAATAGATGTAACAATAAAAGAACATCATACTGACTTGTCTCGCCTGTTGGCAAGAAATTCAGTGTGACAAAATCGACTCATTCACTTTCAAAAGACAAGACATTTCTCCTGCTCAAATTGCAATGAAGTTTCACACGCTATTCTTTCTTGAACAGTGGAGGCAGAAGGTTTGATGTTTCTGCAACTTCACAACGATATTGTTTCACCATTCAACCAGGCGATGAATAGCATCATTCATTCAATCTGAAAGGGTATGTTGTCCATACGTTTTGCATGCATGATATTTGTATAAGTTTTACCGATATGGTATCGTGTCGGATGTCAATCATTCTTGGATTAAATAGCGCTCGATACCAAAGCTCTTGCATGATTCCTTCACACAAAATGACGAGTTACTTTCACATGTTGGCATAAACTAAGCACTTGCGCAACCACGGAGAGAGCTGTGTGCCCATCTTGAAACCTGATGGAAGAGTCGCTCAAGATGGGGATGCAAATGAACGCGGAGCCATTGAAACGACATTCCAGAAAGCAAAATTCACATTTGAAACTAAGCTAAGCAATTCCAGTCTTAGCTTAGTCTCTTGTCCTCAATGCCTGGTCACTGAGTGCAAAGAAAGCTTAGTGGACTTGGCTGACTGGAAGCGAGTTGCCACGTAGCTAACCTGAATGTTCAAGTTTCGAAATATAGACAACCTTTCAACAATATTCTAGTTAGTTATTTGCAAATCGGTTGCAGAGAATATTTTTCTTCTTTTTCCGTCCCAAAGAAATTCACTTGAAAGACAGGAGAACAAGTGAAATGACGAAATAACTCGCACTGTGATGAAAAGGAGGAGTTGAAATAAAAAGGTTGAGTCTCGAACCCCTTCATTCGGCGCTTTCACGATGAATTGTCCTGCAAGTGCTTTTAGAGGTAATGGGAAAAATTTGGTTTTGAAAAGCTTCGATTTACAAAAACACTGTAATTGAAAAGGCTTGAGTTATTTGCTGAGCACAAATTTTACAAGCGGGGTTTCTGACTCTGCTTATCTCCTAACATACTTTGGCTTTGAGACAAGAAATTGAATTTTAATGTCCGAGAGACTAAAAAACGTACACTACATTAAAGAACGAACGTAACCTCTAGCAAAATCATATATAATTTGAAGAATTAAATATTTATATAATCTATATAAATACAAATTAAATACTTTTCGTTGGTAAGCGCATCACTTGAGAACGGCTGGACCGATTTGGTTAATTTTTTTGAAAAAATGTTTGTAATAATCAGAACAATGTTTTTAGGAGAAGAAAAATTGGAAGTGCTTTCTTCTATGGAACTTTTGTAAGAACTCAAGACCATAACTGACGATTCTAACGATGGATATGCGTAATTGTTTTTTTGTTTGGTTGGTTACGGGTCTGGAAAAGTTTTCAGGAAAAAAAATCTGGACAATAGCAAAGGAAAGTCGGTAAATTCAGACAAACTGCAAAAATCATAATTTTTTATGTGCTTCTGAGTGTGCTCCTCCTCACATTGAATATCCACAATCGTTAATAGATACAATGATCACTCAGAAATACGTTCTTTTTTACTTTGTTTACACATTTAAAATAGCTTTTCGCAAATTCACAAAACGGTCACGAACAAATTTATTGAACTTTGGACAGGACTTTGTGGGGTCAGCTAGTTTCAAAATAAAATAATGAACCTTTGGGATTAATTAGTAAAACTAAATTCCAAAATAACGTCTCCCGCGTAAGTCGCTTATATCCGAAAGGAGATGAATTGAGTCGAGTCATCAACAAAAAACGGGAGTTTGATAATGAGCATGAATGGCATGGCATCGAGACACTCCAGTATTACATTGTCATACATTTGCTAAGAAAAACTCCTTCGTTAGCAATATAGAAAAAAATTACCTTATTTTTGAGGGGAAATATCGACTTCTCTGATACATGTTTTTGTTTCAATATAGAATTTTCTCACAAAGAAAAGATATTTTTATTTCTATAAATGTATTTGATAAAGTATAAATAGTAGCAATAAATTTTTATTCTCATTTACAGAAAGTTCAAAACGTAGCTACTCCAATTCGGTCAACATTTTTAGACATAATAATTACAACAATACTTCTATTTCTAACTACTTTTCGCTTCCGTTTTAGCTATTCCATTTTGAGGTCGTCGTCACGTGTGAGCAATTGCACCTCGACGTGTGCTCGAACTACGTCACTAACCTGCGGGGGAGGAGTCGCTTCACGACAAGTTTTATAGGGCGTTTTTCAATCTTAAAGTTCGTCATTATTCCATGTTCTCAACTCCCCGAATAGAGAGCAAAGAGGAACGAACAATTAAGTCGCTGTATAAAAATCGTCCCCACATATTCTGGCAAGCAACAAAAACTTTGCTGAACGGGAGAGGGGGAGGTATCAATGCATAGAGGGAGTTGTAAAAAATAGTTATGTTTCGACGGCCCTGAAATGTGAAGCAGTATCATCTGGTCCGGAACAAAACTAAGGTCCTTCTCCAGGGATCTTGTCAAATAATTGTTTCCTTCTCTTTCTCTCTCCGTTATGCAGGAGCGTAGCCTCTCCTAGTGGATCGAACCTATTCCCCTCCACTCACAACGTTGAATTCTGAGTTCCCAAGCTTTTCCTCCCTCCCTTATGCTGGTTGTTCCTACACGAGCCCCAGATAGCACGTACGCTTACAACGAGATTGGCTTTTACTTAGGTTTCGCCAAACGTAATCGAGAATAACCGAGTACTCGTGAAGGGGAGAAGGGGACAATTGGTGTTACGAAAGGACATTAATCAACATTAGGATGCGTTAATAAAAATGTCTTCGCAATCCACCAATTGTGTCCTGCCAAGTGGTATAGTTGATGTCATGATAAAGGTTTGTGATATGTTAGTTTCTTAACAGACCCTGATGAGATCGTTAAACCTTTCATGATAAAATACATAGCTGTCATAATGCTTTCTTGTTACATATGTAACCAATCAAAAATGTTTGGTATTCTTGACGAAAATAAGTAATTAGGTAAACTTTCGGATCTGTGGATAGTGTACGTTATATTCTTCGATTTACTTCAGATTGTTATATTTTATTTCATATATTGAAGAATATTAGCAAAAATCCACGAAGGTGCAGCTCAAATCATGGCTAAAGGTGGTAGGATTCATGACCTTCATGATCACTCCACCTTGCGTAAACTTCGGAACTTAAGAAAACTTTGTTGAGTTGTTGTTATAAGCTTGTTTCCTCGTCCCGGATTATCCGAAAGGAAGGGATACCCTTGGGCAAGTTAGGTACGGCGCAAACTGATGTGCAAGCATCCTTCACCATCTGGCTCCCATCCTTCAACCCTGGCTACGCCGACGATGTAGGATTTCATACAATTTCCTCGATTGCATTGATTTAAGAAATAAATAATATACTTTAGTACATCTGAATAAAATTTTGCCCATAACTTACAAGGATTTCTGTTTTTCCCAATTTTGAGAGATGAGAAAAACGCTAATAAAATGTTCAATTCATGTCCAAACGCTTCTTATCCTGAGAACATGAACGTGGAAAGACATAAAAATCTTACACAAGCCTGGAGGAAAAATAAAGACTGCATTTGAATTTTTTTTTCTTTGATAGCTTGATGCTGAAATATTTTGTGGAAAAACTGGAGTAAAATTGCTCTGGTTGCCTTGTTGTTGTGCTGGTTCCCCCCTCCCTTCAAAATACTATAAAGAAGAAAAAAACTTTCACACAATAACAAGCACAATACTGAGCACTTCCGAACGGAAGTCATCATTTCAAAAGCATGGAAGTTTACATACAGCTGCAAAATATTTTCCATATAATGCATTTTAATATTAAGTTGTGATACATTTATAATAAATTACATTAATTATGTTTTCCCCACACAACTTCACTGAATTTACTTTTCTTTCAGGTCTATGTTGCAGGAGACATTACTTCCTTCTTCTGAAGAACATAACTGGGGCTCTGCTATTCAAACAAACTGGTGGTGGCATGATGTATCTACCAAACAAATAATTATATGTTAGAACTCCCAAGTTCAATGATCGGATAATTAAAATTCTTTATTTGGTGATGTAAATCCTTCCTCAAAAATTCTAAACATTGATGAACCAACCTCAACTTTGTGTCATCTTGAAATTTGCCAAAAATGTGTTGCTACTGCTGATTGAGAAAATTGGAAGATACATCGAGTTACCACCTGAAGAAGGAAGTGCTCCTGACACAAAGAAAGTTGTGTCAAAAAAGTTTGGTTAATGTAATTTATTGTAATATGATTATGATGGCAATGCATTAAATTTGTTAAGAATCTCATGGAAGAATTTTTAATTTTTAAGTTCACAAGTATATAATTTATTAAATTATGAACAGACTGGTTTTTGTTACAACACCATATTTGGGATTTGATATTCCTGTTTTGGGAAATTATTGCGAAATTAAGAATTCGGAAAATGGTTTTGTACAGAAGATCAAATAGTTATTGCTAAAAATAATAATTGTTCTGTGTTAATGGAAATTCTGTGCTCTGAATTGCTCAAGTCAATATATCAAAAATTAAGTAGAACTCTTAAGTTCTTGAAAAAGTAACAATTGTGAAAATTGAAAAATAGCAACATTAAACAATGCTCCAAATGGATTTTTTAAAAAGCTTAGAAACCAAAACTAAATTTCTATAGTTGTAGGAGAAGAACACTTTCAATTATGGATTATATCCAAAATAAAATGATTTTAGAAAGGAACTGTTTCAAAAACTTGTTTCGAAAGGTAATAATGCTGGCTGAAATATGGATTGGGAAACTGAAACAATTGAAGACTTTTTTAATTTCATGGTCAACATATTAGAAAAATTATCATTAAGAAAATACAATTCTCATTATTGTTAGTTTTATGGTGGGCATAATGAAGGATGAAGACATATTAGGCATTTCCCAACTGCGAAAGTTCAGAGGTAATAAAGATTGAATTATTGATTGACGTTGTTGACGGTTCATGTATTATTAACATAACTAGAATACAAACATAAGAAAAGCCTGGTTATCCAGATTTTACATGATTATTTTACCGAAACTTATATAAAATGAAATATTATCTTCAAATACATCACATCACTCTGTTTATATTTTGGAAGGTATTTCACAGTATGGGGTTATTATCCTGGCATGTGATGGCAGTCATTTAGGAAAATGACACTGCATCACTTCCAATAAAACCCACTTACATGTATCGTCTATGAAAAACTCATATTGATACAATACAGTTTCAGTAACTGTATATTAATGTAATAGTTGTAGCTCTCAATATGATTCACAGTAACATTCACAATGAATTCTCAATCATACAAATAATATAAAATGACATACTATTTCATGGAATAATTATCTGTTTTCAAATTTTATGATAATCATTCAAAATTATATCTGTAGGAATTTTACAATAAACTTCTATACTTAATGAAGAAATTTTGGAATTTTTAATTAACATTAGTAGTTGTTGACTTCAAGCATTTTGCATCCAATAGTATATATCTGTTCTGCTAAAATATTCTGCAGAGTAGTTACATATCAAACACATCACAGACAATGGTAATTCACAAACACTGGAGTAACAGATTTAAACATTTACATACATACTTGAATATCAATGAAGAAAACAAGATATTAGTTAATTTCACTTTGATGTTAACATTCCTCACAAAGCATAAGGAAGAACAATTTTAATATCAAGTCTTCCCTAATATATTGGTTTGAAAAAGCAATATAATATTGAACACTTTTGAATGCTAATCTATTAATTTCATTACCTTTTTGGATCAATCATACTTTTTCAAAATACTACTCTTGAAGTAAATGATTTTATTAGAAAATATGGGCTAGCAAGTGAAATAGTTATTAAACAAAAATTGGTGAAGTAATTATTACATATGGTTTCTTGAGTGTATTCTATCGCTGTCATTGTAAATGGGCATATATTTTTTGCAGTTGAAAGTTCTACTCTATAATTTAAGAATAAGATATGCTTCTGCACAGATTGATTCTTCATTGAGGCCGTTCTCAAATAATTTATTCTTGAATTATTTCCAGTTTATTGAACTCAATATCACACTTTTTCTGCTTTAACAGGAAATGTTTCAAAGTATCAAAATGATTACACTTTACTGATGCCTCATACCGTGTTTAAATTTTATTCATCAGATCCAACAGGATTGATCCAATCTTTTTACTATTTCCTGTATCTTTATTCAGTGGCAACAGGGTGTTGTTAGTTCATTATTTTGTGTAAGGAGTTCTTTATTTCATTTTCTCAAAGTACAGATTCCTTTCCAGAGTAAATTAAATGTACAGGATTGTCTGACATTCACAATTACTTTTCTTCTCTTCCTTATCAAAACCATGGGTACCAGCAGCAAAAAATAAAGTATCCAATATGGGATAAATGGTATTTAAACAAAAATGTTCTGCACGGTTGTGTCATTTCAGTGGTAGTTGATGCCAAAGATTCATTACACTAACAAATGTTCCTGCAAATATACGTTTACATTGAGAAAGTAAGTGCTTCTTTGTGCCAACATAAGTTTTATATTATGACATTTGTACATATATGTATACATGGCTCATATACTCATTCCCATAACAATGATTTAGACATTCATTCTTTAAGTTTGTTAACTCTTTTCATTAGCATCTTCACTGGTTATAATATTTTTTTAAACTGTTGTAAGTAAACCATAGTAGTTAATGGTAGTATTATTATTAACTTTATTGTTATTATTATTATTATTATTATTTAACCATAATGTTATTAGCAAATAACAAGAATACATGATTTCTCTTTTTCACAGGAAAGTGAAGTTGATCTCTTTCAAAAACTCTGATTTTTCTGCGATTCTTCAGGAAATGTAAACATACTTTGGCAAAGTATTTCATTTACTCTTTCTAATTAACATCATTCACACTCACTCATTAGTACAGAACCATTTTTTCATGGAGTACAAAAGATTTTTTTGAGTCTGTTTGTACGTGTATGTGCTGGTGATTATTCTCTAACCTATTTTTATTAACATATTACGGTTTGATGGAGTAAATAGTGAAACAGAGAGATTATAATAATTATTATTATTATTATTTACAAATTGTTGTATTATGTTCAATGTATAAGTTAAATTTTTATAGTTTGCCTTTCAAAAAAAGACTCAATGAAAATTTTTAAATTTTGTTTCAAATAATTGAATAAATGATTTTTATGAAAAGATCTTATAGAGATGAGTTGCATAAGATAATAGAAAAACTTTCATCATTTCTAGTACAATCACTATTCCTGCAAGAAAACAGATGTGAGTCTATTTCCAACAAACAATTTTTTTCAAATTATCTCTTTGTCAATTGTTTAGCTTAGAACAGGAAAATTAATATTATCCCCACCCCCTCCCCCAATTATCTCTCATCTCAAGCACACAGAGTCATCATGTTTTTATTTTATTTACATCAATGTTGGCATAGGTCAGCTCTACCAAGTTTATTTTGTTAAGGGTGAATTCAAAACGTTATGAGTGCTTAGAAAACATTAAAATTTCAAAATGCCTAGTGCTTTCATGTATACCTGTATTTTGAGTTTCACATTCAATGGAAATAATTAGGGTTTTTAGTGAATTTAAAACTTATTGTTATTTCATGTCCATCATAGTAATATATATATATATATATATATATATATATATATATATATATATATTACTATGATGGACATGAAATAACAATAAGTTTTAAATTCACTAAAAACCCTAATTATTTCCATTGAATGTGAAACTCAAAATACAGGTATACATGAAAGCACTAGGCANGAAAGCCAGTGAATAGAATATGTACAAAGCAATAATAAATAATTCAATGAAGTTAAAGAATACTTAATTATCACGTATCTCTTCACGAATGAAATTAGGAAACTTATTCAGGAATGGGCTAGATGATTTTGTGTCTAGCACATAAACAAGCAGAGTAAGTCAGCATAAGTAGAACACATTAAGATATATTCCAGATGTGGACTATGAAGGATAAAGGCTTACTATATAATTGTGTACTGTAGCATTTATATATCTCTTAGGGTATAGTCAATGAAATACTCATTAGACGAAAAAAAAAACTGCCCATGCTGAGACTGGGTAAATGGCAATACAGATTTCTTCTTTGAAATAAAATGGAAATATTTATTATTCAATTTTGAGATACAGTAATTTATAACCTGCTTAAATGATATATTCACAATTAGCTCATGAAAGCAATAAAGCATATTTTTAATCTGAAATGTGTTCTTCGTTTTTCTGTCCCTGACACCCACTACTCCATCTAACATTGACATCCAAGATGCCATACTCCAACATCAAGGTGAACCTTGAGACTAACACAAAAGTCAACTAAGAAAAACTTGATTATTATGTTTTTCTTCTTCTTTAAAGTAAATAGCTTCATTAACTCTGTGTAAATATGTCTTCTTCCCCCATCACCCTCTACTAACTGGTATCAATACAAAGATTACTTTCTAGACTGTAAAGTTTATAAATAACCTCTACTATATAAATTTTCATTTATAATTTATTTTAATATAAAACCATCTTCAATCCTCTCTCCTTGCTCACTCCTTAATATTTTGTTTCATCATTTTCAAAATTACACTCTGCATTTTTAAAAAAAACTTAACTTCATAAGCAAATATAACATGGCACAAAATATAAAAATGTATTAATACCCACAGTGAATCTTCATATTTATGTTATTAAAAACAACAGTGTGGAGAAATACAAATATTATGGATTGATGAGAATATGTTCTTTCAAAATCTTAGGTTTAAATAAAAGGTAAATATAAAATCATAATATTTTGAAACATCTTTTGAGGAAAAGGAACAGGAAAAGGCAGCAGATGTTGTACTTTGATATGATGAAGCAGTTGTGTCTGGAATATGTTTCTTCAGCAATAGGATGATGAAATTATTATTTCAAAGGACATCCTCAGTTAAGGTAGGTACAATGTCCTTATTTTGGATAACTGCGTGACCTGGATTAGTGTTACAAAACATGTATTTCCGGAGTTCATAGGTCCATTACCACCATCCCGCAAAAACATGTCTTCACAAATTTTTTTATTTGTTTGCGAACCACAGGTCATCAAGTAAAGGTAGGACATTTAAGCACTTATTCAGAGAATTTAATTCAATGCCATTCATCGTCATTTGAGAAAAATATTTCTTTTACAAAATAAGCGAATGTATTGAATAAATTATTCTGAATATAAGAGGACAATCGTCTTCAAATATGAAATATGTAAAATATAACTGTAAAAGGATGGAAAGGGTTCTAATGACCTTGACGTTGACGAGTCCTAAAGCCCTCAATTAAAAAAAAAGAGAAGGATGGAGGAGGGTAACATGTCACTTTCAAATTTTCACTTTTTGCACTATATCTCATAAACTGATTGAGATATCATTTTAGTTTTTCTAAGCAATAATTGCATGTTTAAATTCGTAGAAATTTGGGTTATTTGATATTTTAGTTTTTGACGGGTGCAAAGGGACAGAAATGATTTCATGGTTTCACGCAAAAGACAAGATACATTATTTTCACTATATTCCATATACTAGTATGGGTATCAACTCGGTTTCTGTGTATAAATGTTGCACAATTAAATATACAAAAACCAACTGCTGGAATTTTTTATATTTTGGTTTTTAATGGAAGAAAAGCTATGGAAATATTTGGTGTGTTGTCATCAATGATGGACATATTTGTAATTTTTTGTCTGCGTTGATTAAAGATAAAAAGTTAAAATTTTGACGGAATGTTGCTTTTATATGGTAAAAGTTCACTAAAAACGAATTTTCCGAAATTTTGAATGTTAAGGAGTTATTTAGGGCGAACATGATTTTTCTTTGATTTGGCTATCGTCAGTACAACTCGCGAAGTAACTGAGTTAGCATGATTATTGCTGACGTTGTAAATTCGTGTATCTAGAAACATATTTTTGAATTTTTCGACATTCAAATTTTACGGGTGCAAGGAGTAGACATTCTTTCGTTAGTTAGCGATAAGGACACAACACACTACATTCGCTATATTTCACAAATCAACTGAGACATCATCTCTGTTTCTGTATGTAACATTTGTTAAATCAAATATCTAAACACTATTTTCTTAAATTTTTGATAACTCGATTTTTAAATGGGTGAAAAGGAGTGAAAATATGTGGTCCTTTTTTCACAATGTCTGAGACATTCATCGAAGCATAGAGAAAAAATATTGAAGACAGGAAGTTGAAATTGAGACCGAATGTTTGTATTGTGTCAGGGGCGTACCCAGGATTGGGGTGGGGGAGATATCACACGCACTATTTAATATAAATGTGTGTTTATATGTTGTACATGAATATATGTGTGTATTATAACTTTCGTTTCATAAACAAATTATGAAAACTCGAAATTTCACAGTATTTCAAGCAACGACTCATAAATTAGTTCAGCTGCGTCATCAACTTTGTATATGTCGATTCGCAGTCAACCATGCACGTCGTGTCTCTTGTATAATATCAGTATAATTTATTTGTGCTAAAAAAGACAACTTTCAATGAACATTAATAGTGAAGTGTATCATGTAACGGTCCCACGGCCACAACTGCGTCGCCGCGTCCTTTCCAGCCTGGCAGTAGCCACCAAAGTCAGCCTGCCGAACTATCCCCGATCATCAAATCAAGCAACAACACCTTGGACCTTCAAAATGTTACCGATTCCAACCAATTCTATCTCTTCAGTAATGGGTTGATTTTTCTTGAATCTCTCCGAAGAGCTACTGAAAAGGAAAGACTCAACTTTTATTGGCATCAAATTACCAATACTAAAATTTTGTGGCATAAAGCTACATTTTATATTGTCAGCGAATAAAATGCTGCCAATAAAACCTTTGTTTATACTAGCAACTTCTTTCACTCAAGAGGTCTTACCTCCACCATTTGGACCAAGTATTGTAACTATCTCCTCTTTCTACTGATATGTTCATATTAACAAGAACTTTTTAAATAATATGTGTAAGAGTAAGGTTTTCCATTATTAGAATAGTTATTGACATCATTTAACTTTTTGGCAAAAACTGACTTCTCAACTTTACTGAACTTTTTTCTATTACTTTCATTTAGACTCTACTACAATAGTGACAAGTTCTTTGTGTCTATAGCAAATATTGAAACTTGTGCTTCCTATTCCAATATAGAAAGCAGATAATATTATGTTAAAATATGGAAAGCGTTGTCAAGCACTTTTCTAAACTTCACACTTCAGCTTGTTAAAGACACCTACTGTGACTAAAGAGACATTAATTGCATTTCACCTGCAACAAGCGATAATTTTGCGCTCTCATCCAGCTTGCTGCTAATTTCTCACCGAATGTTCAGGAGCTCCCATAACTCTATTAAATCCGCCTTTGCACATTCCCTGAGAGTGGTTGAGTTCACATTTTCTGTGGCAATCATGAAGTTCATCATATAATATTACGGGCACCTCATCTTCTCTTTGCATATATTGATACGCGGTTGTTTTTCATATTATGTTCTTTTCATAATATATTCCCTAATTTAAACTATATTTATGTTGGCATATAAATGTTATATTTATATAAGTATAATTATTTTTCATGACTTCACAATAAAGGACACTGGAAGAACGTTTGCTTGGTGAACTGCATTTGACTCACTGTTTGCTCTATACTCAAACTACATTCATATTGGACAAGCTCGGGTTATTTTTACGGTTATACAGATGATATTATCCGATTATACAGGTATTTGATCATTAGACAACTGAACAATCTGTGGATTCTATGCTCTTTGTGCCAATTGAGTGATATCTCTCGATTGTTGAGTTTCCATGAACAATTTCTTCAAATCTCGTAGGTCCATTCAAAATTTACGCCTTTGAGTTAAAAAAGTGTATGAAATGGTTGGACGTAGTATGACTGGCTTAATTAATTACGGATTCGTTTCGTAATTATACTGAAATCCACGAGACTGTACTTCCCGGCCAGAACAATTTACAACAGCCTGACATTACGTAATATCCACGCCATCGTCCCAGATATATAATCGATACTGTCAACCCGTGACGTCACGCTATCGAGTGACCTATCGATCGAGGCGACAGCGCACAACAAGCAAAACACGGACAGCGACCGTCCTCACTTGCTATGAGTCAACATCCCACATCACCTCCTCATCTAGCAGCCACGACATGTCGGCTCTCTCTGCAGAACTCAACATCAAACATGTTTCAGTACTCTCGTCATTCGGCTCTCTCCGCAAAACTCGCCCGAAGAGTCTACATTAAACAGTACTCTCGTCATTCGGCAAGCAAGCCGACGACTTCCCCTTCAGTTTGTGCCAGGAGACAGCTGGGGGAATTAATCTCAACCTGAAGATTATCTCGTGAGGGCATCGACACGCCGTTGACAAGGGGTCGGCAATTCAACCTCAACTGCACACCAACTCAAAACCATCGACCCAACGCCATTCGAGCTGAATCTTTGAAGGAACAGATCGTCTCACCTCATCACAGTGTATCACCTCACCTTCAGTTTCATTACTTTCAACATTTATGTTTCAGGTCATTAAACTGTTTGTCGGCAGTTCAGGCTTTAAACACATCTCATCTAATTTATTAATTATTTATCAAACGTCTACTAGCTTATTCGTAATGACAATTTATTGAAATGTATTCTTCATTAATTCCATTAAGTCATAAAAAATTCGATTCCATGATTGAAGGTTAGTATATATTCTCGCTAAAATGTCCACCCCTTCTTCATCTCGCTAAAAAGCCCATCAACAGTCGTTATTCGTGGATTTTTTACCCGTCTCAAATCGAAATATTAGAGGCCCACTACTGCCGTGGGCGCCGTTGAGGCGATACGAGGAGTCGAGATTTCTCGTACGCATTTGCAGCCATCGATCGCTGTCTGTCAGTCAGGATAAGAATACGATGCCACACGCCACTGTTCTTTGTTATGATAATTACTGATTGTAATAAAAATTACGCATTTTATTGTCAAAAAGCAATTGCAAATTGTTTATGACCTCGTGGGGGAGCAATAAACTGAGTTACTCTCCGGATACGAGCAAGAGACCATCCCATCAAGGGCTCCAAGGGTAGTGACGGATTAAGTGTCTCTCATCAAAAAGAGTCATTTAAGAAATATGTGCATTTATTCATTTGCTATTTCCAAAGAATAATAGCTATTCAGGGTAGAAAAAATTATATTTATTGTTATTTAATCATAACAAAAGTAGTAACGGTACTAAAAAGTAGGGAGTCGATATCAAATTCTTTATTTGCTTAAACACGAGGATACGAATGCTCGGTTGATGGGGTTGCGATTTGCATTTTTTTTCATTCTCTGCGCGATCTACAAAAACGTAAAATCGATTCCCAAGTGATTGTAACCTAGTGATAAGCTTTGATCATCACACGAAAGTTTATTTATACAACAAAATGCCAGTCGAGGTTACGAATCAGACGTATCGAAGCGTAATGTCCGTCGGAACAATAACAGGATTGATCAGAATTTGTGAGTTAGGTTTACAGTGCACATTTCTATAACGTTTGACACCTACGACGATGGGTTCGTTAAACCTAAAAGAATTTTATCAGTACTTCAGCATCGATATGCACGATTCTTCTGTTGCTCGTCCCCATCTGGATCTGCAGAAAGTATATACAGCAGGGAAATACTGGAGAAACCTCTTCATTACCGTTCGCTGTTGGGCTCCTGTCGTCAAGTTTGTGGTTGCTCTATGGCATTCTGCAAAACGAAGCCTCACTGATGATGGTCAACGGCATCGGCGCTAATCTCCAAATCGGCCACTTGGGAGTTTTCTGGAAAAATACTGAGGAGAAAAAGTTCGTGTATTACCAACTAGGAGGAATTGCCTCGTTCTTGGCCGTGGTGTGTGTCTACGTCGCTCTTGATTCGTGCCGAGAGAGACGCTTGAACCGAGTGGGACTCATCTGTTGCTTCATTACCGTAGCATTTTTCGCAGCTCCACTCACCCAACTGAAGAATGTCATAGAAAAAAAGAGCTCAGAGTCGCTTCCGTTATCGTTGATTCTGATGACCTTTATATCTTCTGCGTTATGGTTAATTTATGGGTTTCTAATTAGAGACCGCTTTGTGCAGATTCCTAACATATTGGGCACGATGTTAACGGCGGTGCAGCTCTCCCTATTTGTCATTTACCCACCCAATGGTGGAGGTGGAAATTAGTGACATTAATCGATTCCTTAACGACGCTGACTGTTACGACCACATTTTTATTACAGGAAAGTGAAATATTTCAGTGTATATAGAATGAGATTTATAATATTTTAGAATTCTTGATAAAAATATTTATTATGAATGAGATTTATCAATAAAAATTTAATTTAATATTTTAAATCTTGTTTCTTTCTTCGATTCCAAGCATAATGTATGATGCTACATAAAATTTTGTCACTTGGTATTAGTTAATAATTTATAGCTTCTTAAAGAATTTTTCTTCGTAATTGAATCTTTACGAAATATTTATGTTTTCATATTAATCTGATAATCTTCTTGTATATAATTGTAGACTATTTCACTATTGTGAAGAATTAATTATGTAATTTTTATTAAAACAAATTTTAAATTTTGCCTGGAAGTTGCATCTGCATTGTGGAGGCTCACTAAAAAGGAATTTTTCGAAATTCATATTTTAAAAAGGTTATTTCTGCAGAAAGATCAAAAGGCAACCCTGTTTGACAATCGGGTTCAGACATTTTCTGGACGGTAGAGGAGGGACGCTTGGTCGGCGTCTGTCACTTCACGTTGAGTTTATGCCTCAGGAGACAAAGAACGTAAGTTTTACGTGGAAATTGTCAAAATAGCACAACGCGAGAGGTAAACATTTTTTGCAAGTGAAGGCTGAGTACGAGGTAACAACGGTGTCCTGCAGCGCCGAAGATATGTTGTCACCAGACTCCCCAACAACAAAAAGGACTCGATTTCGGAAAATTGGATGACGTCAAAAGAGGCCACGAGTTTCCATTGACACCTTCCAGGGAGTGTACCGGGACTGGCAGTGGCGTTGGCATCGGTGTGTCGATGCTATTTCGAAGAATTAGCTGAATTTAACTTTGATCTGCAAAAATTTCTTTTCCCACGAATTTAGTCTACTTATACTATACACAACGCGAGACAGACCGTGTATATCCGAGTGCAGGGCTGTACTGCATTTCGCTGCAGAGCGCTTGCCGACCGCTGGCAGCCACTCCTTACGGAGTCTCTTCTCAAATATTTGTCATATCGCAGTTGTGGGGGATTGTTACCAATAGATGAAAGCCCAACTTCAGAATAGAACGAGGAAGCGGTTGGAATACAAGCCTCACTTCCGAAAAATCATCAAGTAAATATGATACATGAACAATAGATATGAGATGCCAAATTGCCTGACCGTCGTTTTCACCGAGAAACGCGCCGAGACATCGAAAAATTAGAGCGTAAGAGTGAGGAGTAGCGATTCTAAGCTTGGGAACTGGTACAAGAGGATTTCTAGACGAAACGAGGCAAATGTTTCAAACAAACAAGCTAAATGGCGAACGAGAAAAAAACTAAGAACTGTCCAGTGTGAAAGCTCCCACTGATCTCCATCTCAAAACTATTTATGGCTACACACTTCTATTTCATTTGTGCAACTGGCCTGGTAACTTTCCACAAGACTATAGTTTAAGGAATCCATCGTAATTGCACGAAAAAAAAGAAGAAAGATCCCTTCAGATCTTTACCAATTGGCTCTAGGAATATCTATTCCTTAAGTTTTCCTTAATTCCTCAATGACATATCTAAACATGCAAATTTGTGCGTTACCTTATCAGCCCAATCCCTGATAATTAGTGTACGTTGGTTTGCACTGTGTAAATATAATGTAATCGCAACTTTTGATTTTCCAATTGGCAATGGGGAGATTTAAGGGGGCACTGTTTTCCAAGTGAAGGGTCATTGAATTTGGGCCGAAAGTTTCCCCAAAGGAACCTCTCAAGAGGGCGCAAGGAAGAGTTGGCACATGAACCTGGCCATCCAGCCAACAGCTCTGTTCTCTAGCCACTGAGTCACGCTCACTTATCAATAAATTTATTATATTCTAATACTTATTGACTCTCAAATCCATAACACATCCTTGATCAGTATGCAATTTACACAAAAAACAAAATGAAATATTCATTATGGTATCGAAAAGCAAAAGGAAATGTGCAAGGAAGTGACAAGTATATTGAAATATTGAGGTGGAAAAATTAATGAGAACGTAAACAGACTAAGCGATAGAACAGTGTCAATTCATTCTATAATACATTCATATATTACAAGAAAAAGAATTTTCTTAAAAATATTACATACATCTTGGAATGTACAAATTATTACAAACATATTCACAATGGGGCCGGTGTAGGAACACTCATTAATGGTGAATCAAAGTTATCCAATGTAGCAGGCAAATGGGGAGGATCTTGCTGACAACCAATTTTCTCTTGCAATGACTCATACAGCCTATGAACTGCATCATTATGCTGAAACAATGATCACATCATTATCACTAACATTATAGAAAATTAATTCAAAAACATTTGCATAAATAGAAAGACAATATTATGATCTCAAAACTGCAAATATTTAGGTGTTTGGTATGACCAACAAATAGGATGGAATGTGCAAATAGATACATTGGTTAATAAGCTAAAATTTTACATATAAGAGATTCAGTTGAAGTGTACACTATCAGTAAAATGCCTGATGATGCTGTATCAAGTATTATTCAGCAGCACGGCGACCTATGGACTTACTGCTTGGGGTGGTGCTTATTATAACAAAATGGAACAAATTTTATATTTTTAGAAGAAAACTGTTACAATAATAGACAATAATACCTCAAACCGCCTCAGTATTGATGTTATGTTCATTTTTCAAAGTGTTACTTATAATTAACTTGAAATAAGCAATAAGTTCATTACATCAAATATTGGTACAAAAAACGACAGTTATTAACATTTCAAAATACAATAAAAGAGTCAACAGTAAGAGAAATAATATTGTAGCTTACTTAACTTTTATAGATTTGCCATGTACACTGAAGGATTTGTAATGTAATATAAGCCTGATTAAGAAAAAAATAATAGCAAGGTTAAAAAGATGAAAGCTAAATCTTGCAAACTTTTCATTATAGTTTTGAAGTTTTTAAAATTTTAATGTTTTAACTAATTAATTTTACACATTTGAAACTGGGTTCATCCTTATGGGATCTATACGCATATACTTTGCATTGTGTGTGCACGTGTGTGTCTGTATATGTTTATTTTAGAAATTATTTGAGGAAAAGGATAATAAAAGTTTCGTTATGGGGTGAGCAGATTTGACAGGAGGTGGGATACGCAGCGCGACCCAGAGCAAGGGACAGAAATGGAGTGGGAAGATGGTTCTTCGAAGGTTCTGGGCTTTCCTTTTTGGAATGAGGTCATAAATACGTCCAGTGAAGTGCCCATGCGTGCTAAGAGTTATTTTGTGGGGGGTTGAAGAACGAACAGGAAATTAAAATGGCTGTGAAGTAAATTGACCAGACGCGTTGTTAAAATTTAAACTGAAAGGGTATACGGAAAGTTACTTTAGAAATTTGGAGAGGAGGTTCGGGCTAAGATCGGTAACAGATCCGGGAACGCGTGTGGAGTTATAAATAAAAATATGGAAAGTTGTCCAGGGGATGAACAAGGGTTTGTTGGGGAGTCCTTTTAGCGAGACTGATGAACGATGAAGGTTAGGAGAAGGGGTGGAGAATCGAGGTTTGACTGGCGAGCCGCAAAGCTCACGGGGTTTCAATAGAAACTGAGTGACGAAGCGCAGAAACATTGTAGAGTCTTAAACATCTGCGGAAGAGTCGTAGGGTTTAGAAAGTTACGGAGTATCAAAGATATGGGTCGGACACGCTGGAAGACAGCGTCTTGGGCGAGAACGAAGAGAATAAAAAAGGGGGCTGCCAAAATTAAATATCATCTCGAGAAGAGATTAGGGTCGCGAGCCTGGCAAGGAGCGCAAAAGGCAAACTAGTAGAAAAACACTAATTTAGAGACAAGGAAAAAACCATATAAATCCGGTGTGGCGATTAGCCAGTAGTGAACATGTCACATGAGGGCAACCAATCAGAAGTACTCCACGTGGAGTGTTTAATAAGCATTGGTGAACAAGAACATACGACGTCAGAGGGAGGAGCGTTATCTTAAACTTCAGGGCGCCGAGTGAGGGCGAAGTAACTTAATCAAGAGACAACACACATCGGACAGGACAGACCGGGCGTAACATCACGTCAGATCACAGTATATCACAGCAGATCATATCCGTGACATCAGTTTGTCACTTGCTCATTAATTTCGTTCGGGCCAATGTTCACGATTTTGTTGACTTGTTCGTTGTTTCATTACGAGCAGTTTACTTGTTGATCACAACTTTAAAGAACTTTGATAATTTTTGAACTTACGCAGATGGGCAGTTACAAGTTTCGGCAGTCGGCGTGCTACGAGCGACTTTAATTAGACTTCGAACAAGCAATACTTCATCATAAGTAGTCGGTTCAAGTTTCGTTTCAGGTTTCGCTAAAGTTCCCGGCCGTAAAATATAAACTCGTCAGCTGAACTTCAAATGGTTATGAACTTTGATAAATGCCATCAAGTATGGTGCCTTCGTCAATTGGAACGGAGGGAACGACGGGCATGGCGTCTTTTATGCTGCGCAAAGGGTCGTCAGCCTCTGACGAATGAGAGAACCGTGCAGGCGTAGCGGTTACCATGAATGGTAGGGTCTGAGATGGGGTGTGCTGGCCTCACACCAGTTCGTTTTGACAATTGATGGTCCATCTTGAAGTACTATTGTTAAGGTAATGACTGACTGGCTGCGTCGAGTATTTTGTTTACTATTCGCTGCGAGAAGAATCGGTGAATCGAACTGTGTTTGTATTGGCCATAGACTCTTGTGGCAATCAAGACAGTTAATTGGTAAGGTAATTGAAGAAAGACGTTGATCGTAGAAAAATCATACTCAATTGTATAACTTTAATTGCTCGTTGACTGGAAGTTGTGAAGCCAGCATTATAATTTCTTAAAGAGAGTAATCAAGCATTATGTATTGTAATTGAATTTTGGAGGAACATTTAAATGGCATATGTTGGGGAAGTGCTTGCATGTGAAATGTCAGTGGGTAAGGATGTTTACTTTTGATATAATAAATAATTAAACCAATTTCGCCTGAGTTGCGTTTTCCCTTCGTAAAAAAGTATGTGTTTCACATTCTATAAAAAGGGCCGAACCCCGACCTATTAAATTTTAAATATTCAGGTGTTATGCGTGGGCTAGGTAAGTGGTATTACCCACTACACCATTTATAATAAATTGTTACTATATATATAGGGGCTCTAATGACCTCGATGTTGACGAGCCCTAAAGTCCCACAAAAAAAAAAACCAATACATATGTTCAATAAGACTATCAATTTTTCTTTTTGTTAGGCACTCCTTTCTCTTCTCACAGAAACTACTTGAGCTTTTGCCTGTCACTCTATAACAGAGCTTTGATTAGTGAAGGGTGATCTATTGATGAGCTGGGTCCATTTATTTACATTATGTTTGAATGGGGGGTCACAGAATCAATAGGATTGGAATTAGACATGGAGGATCATTGAAAAACAATTACAACTAGAAATTATTTTAGGGATATTTGTGATGCCCAAGTTTAAACCTGTTTTTTTTAATGTTACAAAATGATAAATGTGCTTTACTTACTGAAGTATGGAACAGATTTATCTCAAATTGTCCTAAACATCCAACATCTCTCCTTCCCACTTCCCTATTCACGGTTAAGTGGAAGAGCAGGTCTCATGGCCTGAACCTAACCATTTGACACGACATAAAATAAATAAAAATTTCATATTTGGTGCTTTTCTCACTACATACGTACTACTTTTCTCGTCAAAGACGAATTGTAGGTTCATGTTAACTAAGCCATTCAATATGGTCAGAAATTTTGGATGGTAGTTGCATAAAGCCCCCAAAAACATGATCAGAGCTATACAATACTTCACTGAAGTATGTCCTGAAGGCGAGAATCTTCACGATCACGTAGTGAAGAAGCTCTAGGACCCTCACTTAAACAAAAGTAAAGCGGTAAGCAAATGAAGGACAGATCATGACGAATATTAACTGGATACTTCGCACAAATTGTTTAGGAGGATAAGTCTGATAAAAATGTTATGATAATGAGTTCTCTGGACCTTGATGCTAAAATCACAATAGGTGTTAAGTCACAGCTGGTGCCAAGAGTTCAGTATAAGTCACAACAAAATTATTCATTTTGCCAAACATGAAGAATAGTAGTGATAACAGCACAGACATTTATTGGACTTCATGCGTTCACAAATTTCATAGCAATTAATTTTTGGTTATTTAATTCTTCAACTCATTTTCTCATCCAAACCATGTCAAAGCTCTACAACCATAAACAATCTACTGCAAACAACTTGAATGTAATTTCCACTAATATTAAGGGGCTATTCTTTGTCTTTGGTTGCATTGAAAGACAAAGGAAAGTTCCCATCAGAAGATATTCTTTTCGTCCAACAACATCCCATTGCTCCAGTGGAAGAAGAATTCTCGAGCACAGTTCTCAGCATCAACACCAGTGCTCTCTACATAATGTCGACAGAGCCACGGCAGTGAGGTGGACTCAGTGTAGGTTCGCACTCAAAATTTATATGTGAACTTTATATTCTCAAAATTTTTATGAGTAATTTTATAATCTTAAAATTGATGTTTGTCAAATCCAAGTATAGGGTCATCTTATCGGATGAACAATGAATCTATTCTCTTGATAGAGGTATCCAAGATAAGATACAAAGCAGACAGAACTTGTTGATCGAAAGCAACTTCACGCATCTCCTACCCACACAAGAAAAAAAAGAAGAAAAAAAACACACACAACTCAACAAGTTATGTTTTTTTCCCAAACTTGTACTAACTCGGTTCTTTTTAATAAGTATGTATAATCCTTGAGCAAATGGTGGATAAATTTATATTTTCTTCTTCTTTCCTGAACAGGAACTACAGCCTATATAGGGGCTTGGTCTCCTCTTCTACAATCATCCATTCTCTTCTATCTCCAGTCTTTCTTCACCAACTTCTATCTCTTAGGGTCCCCAGATCTTCATCAACCATCCACAGGTTCTTCTATGTCTCCCTTTATCTCTTCTTCCCCTAGTTGCTCTTCCCATGCTTTCTTAGGGTACCTATTGTCTTCAATTCTAGCGACATGTCCCAGCTATTAGATTCCTTTCCCGATGATAACCACCAACTCCATACAATCTGTATAAATCTCTCAACTCTGTATTTCTTCTGACCTTCTCTTTCCTTCACTTCTAAGAACTTTTCATTCCCCTGGATTCAAAAGGCTTTGATCCTTTTTGGCTTACACCCATGTCTCACACTCACATAATACAATCGATCTTATTACAGTGTGGTATACAGCTAACTTCAGTTTCCTAGATGGCTTTCTTGATTTTAGTATAAAGTGTTATAAAGATGTGGCTAACATGAGGTTATGATATCAATCAAGAAATAGGTTTCGTAAAGATAAGAAAAGTAAGATCATGGGCGAAGGAAAGGAAATACTGGAGAGATGGGAGAGAGTTCTTCCAAGAATTGTTGAACAGAGAAGGGTCCAGAGCTATTATATTCACAGATGCCAGAGTAATGGATGTACAACCATCACCTACTCTAAGAGAAATAAAAGATCAAATTCGGAGTGTAAAGAACAATAAAGCACCCAGTGAAGATAGCATAAATGCTGAATTAATTAAATACTCCAGAGAAAAGATGTTGAAAGAAATACACAAATTAATTGAACAAATATGGACCGAAGAAGAGATAATGATCTACTACAGACCACATTTTCACTCTAAAGATGATAATGAGAGAAGAAACTATGAATTTAATGTGAACATACACCACCTTTTCATAGACTTTAAAGAAGCCTACAACAGTGTGGATAGGAGAGGCTTAGTTAAAGTATTAGTGGAATTTGGTATACCTTAAAAATTAATTAATATGGTAAAAGTTCCTCTTAAAGATACTTTAGCTAAAGTACAGATTGGAGGAATGTTGTCAGAACCATTCTCGGTAAACAATGAATTACGTCATAGGTATCCACTGTCATCCATATTATTTAACTTAGCACTAGAAAGAGTAATAAAGGAATCAGCTTAAATACGAGAAATATAATTTAAGTATATATGAGTAAATAATTAACAACCTTTTATAGCAGACAATATTTATTTTTTTAGAATTCAGTGGAAAAACATCATGACTGAGTCAAAACAAAAACAAGAGAACACTTTTAAAAATCCCTCTTAAGAGATAATTTTTAAAACTTTGCTTCGAAAAGAATATAATTAAATTAACAAATTATTTCTCACTTCAGCTAATTTACCAAGGGCATAAGGGTTGCCTAAAATACATAAACCTGATATTCCCTGAAGAATTATTGTTTCTTGTATCAACAGTCCACACTATGAATTTTTGAAGTTCATCCTTGGTGTTTTATTCACAAGCATATCCAACAGAGAATTCATTGGCTTAATGACAAATTAAAAACAAAAATTCAGATAATAATTCAAATTAAGATTTTGATTCCAAAAACAATTATATTCCCTTACCATAGATATTTGGTTGCCCCAATAAGTAAAATGTTTTATAATTTTAATATTCATGTTGTTTCTACGACACAACAATATTCAATTGGTGTGTAAAGGTAAGGACAGGATGGAGTTATTTGATTCTAAAAGTGTTGTTTACCAGATTAAATGTAAAGACGGTAAAAGTAATTAGGTTGGGCAAACAAAAAGGTTACTTAAAACAAGAAATAAAGAACATAGGGTCAATATTTATAACAATAATCTTCCTGTTGTTTCACACCATCGTTTACAAAATGATTGGGAAAGTACCAAAATACTTTATATTGAAAATACTTTTAAAAAACATGATATTTACGAGATGCTATTTATAAAAAGTACCAAATATACCATCAATTTACAAAGTGATACCTCAAAGTTGCTCAATATTTAGAACATTATATTTTGAACATGTTTTATTTGTAATTGATTGATTTTATGGTTTTATGTCCTATGACTCCCAATAAGTTGTTTACTCATGGAATACCCCCCCCCCNAATCTATTGGAGTTTTTTTTCCCTTGATCCATTTCAGTTTGACTTGAACTTTCACTTATATGTATTTCACTTGATAACGGTGCTTATAGGTACCGAAACCTCATGCGTTTTTTTCTCTCCCCAGTTTTGTATTGTTCCGTTTTTTATGTAGTGATGTTCTGCCACTGAACTCTAAAAAATAAACTATTGTCTGCTAAAAAAGGTTGTTAATCATTTACTCATTTCACTATGCAGATAAAGATGGACTGTTCAGACATAGATTATATGAACATATAGTGTATGCTGATGACATAGTAATGACAGCACAGCACCAGAGTACACTTCTAGATGTTTTTAAAGAATTCATACTGTGATATCACGATACGCAATGCAAACTTATGGCAGTAGTCGGTGACCTCTCCCTACAGTAACTGTTTTGGCCTGTACTGGAAAGGGTTGCCTCACTTCATGATTGACCAATTGTGTGAGCGGAAAGAAGACGCCAAAAATTGGCAAATTTCTTGATTTTATTTCAGTGTCTTTTAGTGTGCCATCATTGCTAACATTTTGATAGGACTTGTTGAAAGTTCCCTTGTCAGTGATGGCTTCTTCAATGAGGGCTTTCTATGATAAATAACATTAGTAAATATTTTAGTGTCTGAATCATTGTTCCATCCTGATTCTCAAGTGTTACTCAAATTTCCCCTGGGTTCATGAATAAAACAGCACAATATTTGGAGTTAAGGGTGGTTTAACAGTAAAAATATTTGGAAGTAATGAACAAGAAAGAAGTAAGCAAAAAGTATTAAAGGCTTTAAATTAGATTCTGCCCATTTTGCCACCTTGCTGGCGTAAGTTTCCTATCGGTACGGTCTAATTGATACAAATATTACTTTTTAAATTGAACCTTCACAGAAGAAAATAAAATGAGCACAGAAAGGCTTTAAGTAAAACATACAGCTTATTATATTAGCTACATCTCGCACTAAAACTAAATACACCTGCTAAGAAAAAACAACAACATAAATAAATAAATAAATAAAAAAGGTCACTCCAATAGACTTTTCATGTCAGACAAATGAAATGAAAATTTTTTAGTCCACACCAATCCTCAAACAATCCTTCAACAGTACAGTTATTTATAGAATGTTATAACTATTTGAAGTGCCTTAAATAAGCATTACTGAAATCGTCATCCACCATAACTTTCTTGAACGACGGAGATACTGCAGAGATCCACACAGACGTCACTCCCAAAATGGCTTTGGAAAAACCTTGAGAGCATCACGATACAGCCCTGGCACTGGGGCACCTTGGAGGTACACTCCCGACGTTATATTTATTGCATGTTTCGACGATTTCTAAAAATAAAAATTACATTGTTTCAATTTCTTTGTGAAATGAAGTCAGTATAAGAATTGTACATGAAATTTATGAACAAAATAGGAAGTAAACAACGTTGAATTACTCGACAGAAAATTTTTATCTCCCATAATTTTCTAAAGATTGATCAGTTCCCTCCACTTCCTTTGTAGGACCCTCATCAGCTGAAAATACGGCAGCATTTTACCCGGATATTAACATAAAGTTCAGCAGAATGTAACATGATGGAACAGAAAGGAACTGAAGAGAACAGTTCACTGTCCAATCTTCAATCTACGAAGTACATGGTTGGCATTCTCATCCACTAGGCAGCTTCATTAGGTAAAAGAACACCACTTGAATTTCCACGGTTCTGTGTTTTCTGCAATGTCGTGCATCTGTTCATAGATTTTAGTGTTTCACCAGCTTTAGGCTACAGTGATAATTAAATCATCAGATAACTTTTCCTGTCGGAGTGTGTAATTGAATTGATGTGAAATGAATCTACTGCTGTGAGGACTGGCTGCAGCTAGTGCTTGACGAGAGGTAACAAAATATTAAAAGCTGATTTTAAATGCTCAGCACTCAAGTCGTCAGAGCCAGAAAGTGCTCAATTCTCTGTTACTGAAAAAGAAAGTGTAAAGGATTGTTAGTTGAAAGTCTGTTGGTACAATGACACACACATATATACATACAAGGTGATTCAGAATTCCTATTACACAATTATAGGTGTTGTAGAGGGTACTCAGAACAGCAATATTTGGTAATAAACTCATGTCCAGAAATGCGCCGTTTGGAAGACAACGATGGAAGGCAATACACATTGACAGGACAGTGTCTCGTGACACACGATGTCTTGTGTGATGTCATGTCACGTGTCATAAGAGAACAATCCAATGAATTGTTGCTCAGGGACATCAGTTGCCACCGAGCCATCGAGAAAGACAGTGCATTACAAAATGGCAGAGTACACGTTTTCCAAGTACACCGACATGTTGCTCATCCACGGTGAAAGAGGAAGAAATGGTCGATTAGCACAATGCTTGTATCACAAACAATTTCCGGGACCTGCCCATCCATCACATGCCATTTTTGCAAGACTGGAACAATGGTTTTGGGAAACTGGCACCTTCAAGGCTAATAGACCTGATTGTGGTCATGACTGGACGTGCTGCACTGTTGACATGGAAGAGGAAGTCCTCCATCTGGTTGACCAGAACAAGTCTACGAGAATCCACAACATCGCAGGTGCCGTGGATGTAACTCAAGCAGTGTCTGGCGAGTTCTTCATGAACAGCAACTTCACCCATACCACCTCCAGGTATCAGGTCCAGCTAATTTTGCTCCACGTGCCGATTACTGCGTGTGGTTCCTACATCGTTGTGTCGACATTCCAGGCTTTCTTCTGATCATTCTTTACACAGGTGAAGCGCATTTCACAAACGAAGGTCTGCTCAACTGTCATAACAGCCACATTTGGGATGAGGAAAACCCTCATGCCTCACATACCCATCGATTTCAACATCATTTCGGTATTAATATATGGGCTGGTACTATCCATGGTCATCTGATTGGCCCGTGTATTCTACCGCCCTGTCTAACGGGTCACAGCTACTTGACCTTCCTGCAAGTCATACTGCTGCAGCATTTGGAGGATGTGCCATTGCATATCCATTGGATGATGTGGTTCCAGCATGATGGCGCACCAGCCCACTTGGGTTTATTACAATGACATGGGTTGATTACTAATTATTGCTGTCCTGAGTATGTATGTATGTGTATATATATGAGAATGACAGTGAGAGAGAGACCACGTGCGAGGATATGAATGAAATTCCAAACGTATCTAATATGAGAAACATTTTATATTTAAAGAATGGAAAAACACTACCAAATCAAACGAATGATGAGCTACACTTTTTTCACGAACTCGCACTCTGAAACCTTGCATCTCAAGGTATTACACAGTTCATTCCACTGGTAGCAAAAACACCAATTACCTTTATGGTGCTTTGAACAATTACCTGACTTGTAGGCTGCAAAGCTTTAATGAGGGACTGCAATCTTGTTTCGGGAAGTTTTGGATGAATATATAATAAGAGCTTCAGTAAATGTTTAGGCACATTGTCTCGAGACAATCCAGCAAAAAAGAATTCATCAAATATCACTGTACAAAAATCTTCTGCAGCAAATTCCTCTCCAAAATGAATAAGTAGAGAAACCTGAAAGAAGGAAAATATAAGAATAGAAAAGCAGTTAAGAGATATATCTTCATTATCAATCACAGAAATATAAACATTTTTGATCACATGATAATTTTTTCACGAATTTTCAATGTTATTACAAAATTATTTTTACAAATACAAAAATTTTACATTCATGAATTTATTCACCATTTTTGCAGTGGTGTAACATTAAAAATAAAGTCAGTTTTCTGGATATTTTATTCGCTGTCACTTGAGTGGTTCGTGTGGGATGCACCAAGTATTGCAATCTCATTTTATTAATTAATTTTCAGAACTAGAATTAACACACTTTTCTATTTCGTTTATCTCCATAACTCAATTTCACATGTGGTATGATGATTGTATATTACACAGATATTAGATGAAGAATAGGCCCTTAGGGAAAAATTTCATTGTTTGAAATCAGGTAATTAGGTGTAGAACATAGTATTGTTCATGATGATTAACTCTCCCACAACATTTTAGGAGCCACACACATCCTCAGAAGACCTATGTATAGGAATGTACTGATACATACAATCAACTCAATTTTTTTAAATTTTTGTTGACTTAACTCTTTTTGAACATCACAATCTCAAAATACTAGCAGTACTTCACTGTAAACCACAAATCATATACAACACATGTTATATTAATGACAGTGAGTTAATATTCAAATATTGGCAGAAGTAAAGATTAAAGATAGTAAGAGATTTAAGAAAGATTTACTTCCGAGTTTCTACATTTGTCTAATTCTACTTACCAAAGAGTGCAAGAAAGGATCTTCGAAGGCTCTATCATTTTTACAATTTGCCAGAGTTCCGAGAACACGCATCAATCCCACTCTATCTTTGTATCTTGCTGTATGTAAGGTGTAGTACATTGCTAAAATACTCGCCACACTACTTTCTTGAACATAAGCCTGACACGCATCAGGAGGAGGACCTAAAACAAAATCAAACGTTTATTCTAAGGACACAGCAACTTATGTTCAAAATATTGAATTAAAATAATCTTCAAGATCTCCTACCTACTTTATTTTATTACATTACGTGTGTGAGGCGTGGGGAGTCGAGAGCATTTCACTGTAGTCATTGATATACACTTCAACTAATATATTTGTAAGCACTCACATCTAACGCAAAACAGCACGCAAATGGTGGCAACACAAGATATAGTTATCAACTCCTGATTTAAACATTCTCAAATTATGTGTCAAAAAATGAAATTCATTCAATTTCAATTCTTTTTAGCAATTCTTTTAATACTTCACACTTTAACTTGAGAGATGTGAAATATTTTGAATATAGATTAAATACTTTTTAATGTATACTTATTGCCATTGATTCAAAATATTATTGGGTAAGATGTGGGTAGAGAAAATTGGCATGAAATTGACTTGGCTTGTCTACCATCTTTAACGGCAGCTTTAAGTAGGCGAGAGACTACAATGTTTGGTAACAACCTGGATTTTAATACACTCTTAAAGTACCATAATTAAGAATGAAAAAAGAGAATACATCCAAAACTCACAAGCCACTGCAGTCTGTTGAATATTATGGAGCAGCACAGTGACATGCATACACAAAGCTAGGCTTAGTATTTCTTTTTTTTAAATTAAATTCAATTTAATTTTACAAGGAATTAACCATACTATTCCGTTTCCTGTATAGGTTTGTGACATAACCTAATCCTTACAAACAAACATCACAATGTCTAACATTATGGTGTTTGGGTGGTTTATCTTTCATACTGAATATTAACAGATATAATCATTTGCCTATTGCGACTGGCTGTAACATGTTGCTTTTTTTACCACATTGCCACTTTTTTGTGTGTATACATGATGTATACATTTAAATTATGTTTTAAATTTATTTTAGGATGAGAAGAAAAGGGTTGTAGCTCCACCCCCCTGCTTCTGAATCCGCCGCTGTATCACACAGGTGTTTCCTTACACTCCATAGTTTAGTCAAACAGAATAGTCCACCTTTTCGTTCTTAAATTAAAGAGTATCTATTTATTACCTGAATGTTCTATGATAGTAATAGCTGATTCGCGCTCATCTGGAGGAAGTTTTGAATTTAAAGCACGAACTTGATCATCGACCATCAATGACATCAATGCAGGCAGAAATTTTGTGACAATTTGGCTGTCCAATTTTGGTTCCTTGAATTCCTAAAAAATTACAATATTATACATCAGTATGTCTAGCAACAACAAACGTTATTTGCAACAAAAGACCTTACAGTACAACCCCTTTATATTTAACATCGAGAGAACAGAAATTTGTGTCTTATAAATGAAAACTCTTGTAAATGTGAAATGGGTTTTTAACATGTGAAACCTTCATTTAGCACATTTATTAAGAATTATGATGGTTACAAAAAATCCCAGTACATATTTCAGTCATATTAAAAGAGACGAGTCCAATAACCCAAATTTACCAAGTTTCCAAAAGCTAATTCTCTGTTCTGTTCACAGCAGGGACTTGGGATTCATTGAAGCATCTTCTTTTCCCAAAATGGATACTGGTGTATGCTCCACTGTTCACAACATAACTCATTCATATATCTCATCTTCTGTAATAATATTTCATTTATACCCAGAGGAGAAATTTTTCAATAAATAAGGCCTCATTTCTCTCAAAACACCAAAATAAATCTTCTCCAAAAATGAGAGAAAACACTAAAACAACAGCCATGTAGACAGAGCACATTGGAACAGCCAGCAAAATATTCTCAAAGATATTGTGAAGAACAACTCTCATCTCCATAGCCCCAGTCAATAAAGGTTTATTTCCGGGAAAAAATTGGCGTAAAGATGAATTTTTCCCCATTGAAAGACCACATCCCTAGGGTCATTTTGACAAAAGTTTCTAAGAATCTCCCTGGAGCTAAACCCCCTAGCCCCCATCAAAGTTGCAAAATGTGAACATTTATGGAAAATTCAATATCTCTGTTACTAAAGATCAGATCGAGTTCAAATATTTTTTGTTTCATTTATTCTTGTATAGGCTACAATATTAATTGTCTTCATATTTACGGTAAAACAAACAGTTTTCCATCAATTATTGAAAATATGTGAAAAGAATTGATTTTTCACATTGACATTTTTTGTTCTTGAAATATATATTTTATACGTGAAATTATATGGAAAAAACCTTTGTGTAAAAATTATAGCTCAAAGCTTTTTGAATACCAATTTTTATGTATTTATATGAGATACTAACGCTGGGGAAAGGGATGTTAGTAAGAAGATGTAGCATGTGTCATGGCCGTCTAGACACCACGTACGCAGTCATAGTGCATGCAGCAACTGAAAATATGTTGCATATTGTGATACAAGTTTTTTCTTTGGTACAATTAGTCTTTCGACAAATTTAAGCGATTTGACCTGCAGGAAACTCGAAATTTTTGATTTGATNACCATCATAAAGACAATGTCCCCAGTCACGACCTCCCTTATTAGTTTATTTCCTAAAATATAACACAGTAGATGTACCAGCACAAACTGCAAAAATATCACACTTTTTGAAACATTCCAGGTTTTAAAAGCTCAATATTCATTCATAAAAACAAATTTTCCACTTGCGTATATGCAAAACAAAATGACAAAGCTATTGGAGATCACTGTTTTTATCTCAGATTTCTGTTGTGCTCTCCACAGCTATTGGAAGCCAGGGGTCTATAATAAAAAATCCAAAAGCAGTCTCTAGGAGCAGTACATCCTGGAATGTGGGACCTGATCCTGAGTTCACAGATTTGCTAACAGATTTCATTCATCCAGTCCACGGAGGCTTCTGATCCAAGTAAACCGAAAATTAAGTTTTGCAAACGAAGGTCAAACGAAGACCTGGACACCCAGTGATTCTAGTTAAAATAATCAATTGAATATACGATGCAAGGAATTGTGAGAGACCAATGTTAACAACATCTTTACTCATTTCACTTTGAACTATGTACACAACACATCTTTGCATTGTCACCCAACATCAAAGAACTTATTGAAAAAATATTCAAACTCCACTTTCAAAATAGAACAATTATCATTATGGTATAATTTACAGTTGGGAAGTTAAGGTATACTAAATTTACAAGGAGTACAATACATCTACAAAATGCAAATATATTCTATATCCAAAAAAGGCAACAACAAGAATGTTACACATCCACTGCTGAATTCCCTTGTTTGAAGGGAAACAAATAAGGAATTACGATGGAGAAGGACGCAATTGTCCCCAACATACCTGAGAATCAATCATCACCCACGCACTCAAGCCAAGAGCCAACATCCGCAGCAAGAGAATGAGTACTGTGTTATCCTGCAACAAAATAATGTATATATTCTATAACCCATGACATTTTTCAAAAATTACATTACAACAGAAATTCAAAAGACTCCTTTTCTTATGGAATGCAAAACTATCTTCAACAAATGAGACAAGTTCACACAAATTATATGAAATTTTAACTAAATATTATCATACTCTTGGCAATCCATCATTGTTTATCAGATGTTGTAAAATTTTAGTAGCAGAGGAAGCGAGGAAGTTTATGGCATATGGATCACAGAGTGTCATGGACAAATCTCCAAGTACTTGCTCCTGTCCTCGTTTGATGCTATCAAGAAATCCCTAGAAAAGAAAACCGACCACAATAAAATTTATTGATGAATCTAATATATCTAATTCAAGTATGTTGCAATAACTGGTTAATCAAAACACACCAATACATTTTACCAAGAAAATTGTCACTCTTAAACATGGAACTGCCCAATGATAATAATCATAGTGCCCATGTTAATTCCTTTCAGCTCTGTAGCAAATTTTCCCGCTATTGTAAGGGAGAAATTATAGAATAGGTTGAAGACAAATGAATTTCATAAATTACAAATTATCCAATTACTTTAAATAAGAAGTAATCGTATGTAATTCTTTGTGTGAACAATGACTGAAGAGCCTTCCACAAAATTTGCACTAGTGGGTTTTTTGGGATGAAAAGAAATGTCTAGCATGGTCTTGTTTCTGGGAAATTTAGTTTTTAACCTTGTTTCTAACCTTTAAAGGGGTCACACACAAGTTGTAAGGTCCAAACTGCCTGCCTCTACTCACGCATTTGCCTGAATATGCAGAGCTGGTGATGAAAGCAAAACAATATGATCAGTTCTAAAGTGTCCCAGTGCAATGATGAAAGAAAATCCTGGGGATTATCAGGACGAAGTTGAGAATAACAAACAAACGGAAAGCTGAAGAGGGGAACGAATGTCATTGTTGATAGAAATCATATGCACTATATATTTTGTCTATTATTTTAGCTTTTCTATTGTATATTTTATATTAATAATATTTATTCACTGCAAATGGGCATATCTTACCTGGTGGCAGTATATAAGGAAATACAATACAAAAAATACAAAAATACATATCACAGAGCACTGAAATCAAAAATTGTTAAATAAAACATTAAACTATATGAATCAACTAATATTAAAGTATTAAATATAAAAACATTTTACCCTTAAACATCTAAAAAATTGATAAAACTTTACTGTACATTTTATTGCGCTGATGACCCAAACACTCGATTTATCCCCTTCGATCAGGTCACATCATATTTCCCTTCCCACCTTTTCTAAATCACTTATTTCCCTCGTATCACTTCACTTCACTTCACTTCACTACCCACTATCCTTCCACTAGCTTCCCATCTACACTAACGTATCTATTCTTCCAGAACTTACCTAATCGTTTTAATTTGTCTGCTCCCCTTTTCTGAGAGCGATTTTGATTTTAAGAGATGTTGCTGTGTCCGATAGCGCTCCCACGACATCCACAGGCAAATTGTTCCAATCCGTGATTTATCTATTGAGAAACGAGTATTTTCCTACGTCTGGTTTTTTGTTTCCTTTCGCGAATTTTGAAAAAGTGATCTTGTCTCCCCAATCTAGTCGGTTTTTTCTAAACGCTCTTTGACATCCCACCATGCGGGTTCATTTTCAAGTGTACTGAACAGACATCCCAGTTGCGCTCTATTTCTACAAATTTAGAGGGGTTCTATTTTTATATAATTATTCGCATTATTAGCCATATTTATGAATTTAATCACTTTTTTCTGAGTTTTTTCTAATTCTTCTATTTGATATTTTTAAGAATCCCATCCTCCTTATGCATATTCCATTAGGGACCTAAAGAAGGTTGTGTACGCTAACTTTTTTGTTGTCGGATTAATGACCACTAAGTTATTCTTAAACAGATACCCAAATATTTGCATGAATTTACTCCCGGTATTAGATATGAACTGATTTCATAGGATCAATTTTGCCTAAAGCAGGTACAAGTGAAACATATAGCTTTACTCTTCTCTGAATTCATTTTCATTTGATTCATGGTTACCCATTTGTGGATTTCAACACAGTCTCCTTGCAATGTTTTCCTGTCTTCTGTGTTATTTATTGTTCGGTAAATTATAGTCATCTGCGAATAATCTAATATTTGAACTAATTTTCTCAGGTAGGTCGTTGATAAATGCTATAAATAGCAAAGGTCCAAGAACACTGCCTTGTGCCACTTCTACTTCTTCCAATAATATTTCCGAAACCCTAACACTTTGATTCCGGTTATGTAGAAATACACTGATCCACTCTACCACCCTTCTATCTATGCCAGTATTTGATATTTTCTGAATTAATAAATTATGAGGTAATAAATCAAACGCTTTTGAAAAATCTATGATGACTGCATCTATGCTGTCCCTTGTCTAACCCATCAGCGAAGTCCTGACATAACGAAATTATTTGGCTTTCGCACGAGTACCCCGGTCGGAACCCATGTTGTTTGTCATGTAACAGTGCAGTTTTACTCCACTCTTCTCTTAGATAGTTTGCTATTAAGTGTTCCATTATCTTACACACTACCGATGTTAAGCTCCCTGCTCTGGAATTTGATACTGAAGTTTTACTACCTGATTTGCATATCGGAACAATGATTGTGCTCTTCCGGTCTTGTGTTATTTGCGTATTATTAATTGAGATTTCAAAAATGCCAGTTAGATATGATACTATCGCTTCCCCTCCTAACTTTAAAATATCTGTGTTAACCCTTTCTGATCCTGCCGATTTTTTATTCTTTAAGTTTCTTAGACATTTTCTGATGTGACCCGCTCTGCCTCTAAAGGAATTATATTCTGAGTTATATTTTATAATTGTGACTTCAGAATTATCACTAAACACTGATGCACCTATTGAAATATGTTCCTGGTCACTGTGGAATTTTGTTTTAAGTGAGTTGCCCATTGTAATTCTAGTAGAACTGCTTTGTGGTCACTTATACCTGGTATTACCGTGGATGAGAGAAATGAATCAACAGGCTTAACGAGGAAAACATCTAGTAAAGCTTCTCCCCTAGTCGGCGCTGGTGTTACCTGTGTTAAGCCCCCTTCCCATATACCATGTCATTCGCTAATAATTGTTCACCACCCCTTGCATCAACTTTTCCTTCCCATCTTACCTCTGGAAAGTTTAGGGCTCCTCCGATTATTACTTTAAGGATGAGTTCTTTAATTTTCTCAAGTATTCCTATATCTGTATCCGGTGCTCGATATGCCGCATCTACTTTTAATTTGTTTTCGCAGTCTGTGTTTTCAATTTAAATGCCCAACACTTTATGGTAACCATCTGAAAATATTAAAGGGCTGTTGAAAATATTATTAACAAAAATAAAAAACCCTACACCAATTTTATTTTCTCTGTCCCTTCAATAAATAGCATGTCCTGATCTACATACTTCTGCATCATTAACGTTTACGTCAAGCCACGATTCTATGCCTATAACTTTGTGTGGATCGTACCAGTCTAATAAAGTGTCGAACTGTAATGTTTTATTTCTGATACATCTATAATTTACCTGCAGCAGCGGCAAAAGACCCCCACCGGGCCCAACAACCTCTTACCTTATTAGTGGTATTAAAATGTATTCCCATGGTTGACATCGAAAAGCTCTCAATTTCCCTGTAGTCACCGAAGCATCCTCTATTCTTGGTGTTTCTGTATTTTAACCTTACATTGGCATACCGTCAAAACAGAAATATCAAAAACTTTGAAGTAAAGAAAGTTTCCCAGTAATGCGCGCGTGAAAAGCACGTCGAGTTATGTCCAAACAATTTCACATATTTTAGCCACACAAAAATCAAACTGGAGGTCAGAGATTGGTTCCTCACCTGAAGCTCTCGCGAACGCTTGATGTCCACGTTCTTCTCGCGGATACACGCGTCCAAGCACCAAGTGAATTTATGGCACGGGTCCACGGAAATGATTTCCTGAAAGAAGTCTTCGAGATCACAATCCGCTCGCTTCCCGCTCGCGCCGTGCAACATTCAGTAGTTACCTGAACTTCCAAGTCGTGCAGCGCCATCAGGAGTTCTGCCCGTAGCGTACAGTAATGAATATTCCGAGTGCGCAAAAACAAGGTCCGCAAGAACTGCAGAACCATGTCGTACAACTTGACACTGGTCCCAATCATATGAGCTAACTTCTGAACAACCTCTCCTTGACGGCGTATCTGAGAAACATACGAGCCGATTAACTCAGGACTCCGACACGAACAGGAGCGGAACCCTGGACACTCACTTTCGGCGACGGCGAGAAGAACAGGTTCGTCATATTCAGATGATCGAAGAGCACGTTCTCCTTCTCTCGGATGTATTGGCTCAGCAGCGGAGACACTTCGTCGCCGAACAGCGATTGGTTGTCTTTCCAGATCTGGCGCTTCACTTCGGTGTCCGTGTCGTTGTACAATTCTCGATCGCGAACCTGCAAAAGCGAGCGATTCGTTCTCGCACACTCCCACGCGCACGCAGAGCCCCGTATAGCTCACGCGGGCGCTTCTCTGCGCTCGAGGACTCCAGCACATACCTACCAACACTTTCAGATACTTGTCGTCGATGTGGTGCGTGTTGCGCAAGATGCACATCACCACCGGCCGCAGCGCCTTGACGCGCACCAGCGGGAAGCTGCGCGTCAGCAGCTCCTTCAACTTCCGCTCGCGCTCCTTGCCCTCTTTCTTGCCCAGATCGTTGATGTAATCCACCAACTTGTCGCGCAGCTCCTGCGCACAAAGCGACTAAGTGGCCGGCGCCCTCGCGGAGCAACAAGCGCAGGAGAGGAGAGGAGAGGAGAGGAGAGGAGAGCGTCAAGCCACGATCACACCGAGGGCAAAGCACTGGTAGCGTGATAAACTACAAGTTTTTCTGGCCCCATCGGGAATCGAACCCGGGATCGGTGAGGAGGGACAACACTACCACCTGAGCCACCGGTGAGGTACTACACATACACACAAACATACTTCACCTTGCAGGAGCAAGCACGATGGAGAGATGGGAGGTAGATGCACACTTTTACTCACACACAGCAGCAAACTACGAACCTCGAGAACCGATGTATGAAAATCTAAGCGCCGCACTCCGTGTAAGTCCAGCAAGGGTAGCATCGGCCGCAAAGAAGGGAGGAGAATTCCATTTTCCAACTGGAAATACAAACATCGCAGCATGCATTACGAATAGGTCTCATCTGCGCGACGAACCATTGCATGCACTGAAAGAAAACATACTCACACAAGCGGAATGAATGCATGAGCAAATTAACAAAACATTGCAGAAGCTGGAAGACGATCTTCTTCTACATTACTCACTTTACACGCTCCTTCATTCGAAGCCACAAACCTGTATATAGATACAGAGTGCAAGTCATGTGCTACAATTGGAGAGAGTTTCCCGGAAAGTTAACCCCACATCTACGCATTCTCACTCGTTCCCCTCAGACGAAAGATACCATCAGAGCGGTTTCCAAGACTGGAGCAGACTTAATAAGAGAAAACAGATGTGAGTATAGAGAACTTGCAATCGGGGGCAAAATTGAGGTGACATTGCTCTCGTGTGTTTCGCATTTTGTACATATCACGGCCACTCTCAGACACTCGAGACGGAAAACGCCCCGTCGAGATGTACCGAAACTGCTCAGGGTGGTGTGCGTATGTGTTTTAAGCGATCTTTTAATACACGGAACGATTTTTCTGACACTAAATGAATTAAATCGTTCGATTAAAACATTCGGGGCTCGGACTTTACTCCTCCTTACGGGGGTGTCCATTCCCATCACCTCCCTGGATGATATTGAAGGGATCGGGAGAAAGGCATACCTTCACGAAGTCTTGTCTGCGCATGCGCCGTAATGAATCGGACGAGAGCCCTATCAAGGACGTGCGTTGAAGGTGTCGTCCGACACCGCCCCACTCATGAGACGCCAGCGCTTTCACACAGCATTACTGATCCAAGGAGCCAGCGATGAATGATGAGATTCCACTGACGCTTAGGAGGATCGTGCACACAGACGACCCCAACCGCAGAGGGTTTCGTCACCGTCCGATTGTTCCCAATAGACAAATACGGCGAGACTAGCGAGGGCATAGACGAATGACGTACACCAGTTTAACCCCAATAAACATATTACGCTCCATGATAGGACATTTACGGAGAGCATGCTTATTAAAACTGAAATGTGTCACGGTGTTTTGCGAGTCACAACTGAGGATGTTGCGCAGCTGATTCGAAGACGTCTGTAGCCGGGTTTCCACGTGAGGGGGCTCTTCGCACGACGCAGGCCAAAACCCGGACAAAAAGGGGAAAATCACATTACATTTTATATCACGGAATAGCTGATTAACCGGCGCGTCTAACGACGCTCATTTCCGAAAAATTGGTTCAATCTGGCGTCTGCGATCACCAATTGAATGTAAAGTTTGTATGTTTGCAGATACCCTTAAATTACAGTTTTAGAAATAAATTTGTAATACCAGTATGGATCGCTAAATTGACTTCAAATTTTACGCAGGGATAAATAAAGATGTGTTCTTACGTTATTTTTATTTTTTATCATCACTGGAATTAAAATTATCTGTTTTTATAAGATGTTTATTTGGAAAACATTTTTTTAAAGAAATGTTTTCGAAAACTTATATTTAATATAGATTTTTAAATGTATGTCGGAGCCTGTCGCGCAACTTTGAGCCCAATGCATTAATATATGATGGATGTAGAATAGATTCCAAAAGACACGTCCACGCCTAGCACCTCTAGGGAAGAGAATGCCATGTAAAAAGTATCGGAAATAGTCCCGTTTCGGCATCGCTGGGCTGACAGTTCATCCAGATATCGTGTAACTCTAAATTCAGCCCCCAAGATGAAAAATTATTCTCTTGCCCCCGAAAACGGAGGGTGGAAATGGGACAAAGGAAAAAAATAATATTATTTTGAATATACGATGGATTTTTATTTTCCCTGAGTTAAGAAGATCGGAATAAGTAAAAATTCCTGCTACGCCAGGTGTTCAGCTAGAAATGAATAAAAGTTGAAATTAATGAAAAGATTTACCTGCGGACCAGAAAAATCTTCCCACGGACCTCTAATGGTCCGCGGTTGGCGATCGCTGAGTCAAAACAAGATTTCCCTTTATTCAGTATGAACATGATCCAGAATGTAGGGATGATCCTGCAAAGCACGAAGCTTATGGGTCCCTGCTCACATTCATGATGCTATCGCAGATATTCTGCTATATTTGAAATCGAACTACAAAATAATGAAAATTGATACCAAACATGTAAAGCTACATTAAAGGATCTCATGGAAAATCATCCTTAACATTAAATAAGATTTATAGAATATTATTAATTCACTTAATTGTTTCAATTTTGTCACTCCCGTCAATAGAGTACCCCGTCTTTGTTTTTATTTGCTTTTTAAATCACTTCATTTAGTGATTTCTAGTCTGCATTTACTCTAACCACTCAATCCAAAGTTAAGGTTTTTTATTTTTCTACGAAATATTTTGTATCACAAATTTGTTTTCCAACAATGCAAGCTCTTGGCGATACAAATAAGTTTTTGTGCATTCTCATTTCATTGTGTGTTTCTAACTAACTCTTATCTGGATACTGGGTTTTGTTTAAACTTTTCGTCATTAGATTTCTTATTCACTACTTGTCAAAAATTTGAGAAATTGTGTGCATATTTTAACTTCCAAAATATTGCTTTTTCAAGTCACTTTTTTTATTCAATGCCCATTCAAAGTTTTTTCTGTTCATACAATTATTTGTATTTTACTCAATTTTTCTAAAATGATAATGACAGAGTCCAGTGGAAAACCTTTACTGACGCCCTATGTTCCAACTAGGAAACACAGGTTTAAAGAAGAAATAGAGCATTTTTGCAATTAAAGTTATCGTATTTTATTTGGTTACCTGAAACAACATAGCCAAGATTTTTTAAATTCAATATCTACATTACCATCACAAGCAATGGAACAAGAACAGCCTGAATTTAATTGTGAATTTCTGAATTTCATAAATGAAAAAAAATTATCTTTGTAAAACTTCTGTGTAACAGAAACACAAATCGATACAATTTTGTGAGAAAATTTGTAAGTTCCATTAATAACAAGTTTACTGCTTCATTAGGATTTTGATGAGTAAATGAAATAATAAAATGCAGCTTTTAGACCACCAAAATAGTTTTGGTGGCCATAGACATGGGTGCAATTCAACACCGACACTCCCTGACAAATGCAAACCTAAGCAGAGGAGAAACAGCAACAAACGCATCGCGTTCAATATGAACCAACATATTTGTTGTAAATCTACATTAAACCACAATTTTAAAACAACAATGTCCTTTCATTAGATAAGTTTTGTAAAACTGTGTACTTAAAAATTACTTTCAATTCAAATACAAACTTAAGTAACAGTGGGAAAATACTCAGGAATATCCCCATTTGTTTCCTTCACTCTGTAAAATGTCTGTCTTCAAGTAAATAAATTTCCCTGAGACTTCCTTATACAACAGCTCATGAAATTAAATAACGCCAGAAATATCAAAATTTTCCTCATTCTCTTCTAGTACACATAGTTATCAAAACCAGGAATAAATTTTCAGGAATGCCAAATAAGATAACGGAAGGAAGAAAAAAAATTGAACACATACGAATAAGGCATATGATAAAATTTTACACAACACAAGAAATGGACAACAGTCATTCAATAGATGCATTATTTTAATAAACAGATCCACACCAAGTACCATATTAAGACACATCATTAGACAAAAGAAATGTATAAGGGACTGAAACTAAAAATTTAGTATTACCTTCCACCATCTAAGATACACATGCTTTCAAAACACAGTATGATACAAATAAACAACAACAGTGTAGAAGGACTAATTTTTCCATAATTCTGTGATCAATAAACACATACTCATCTAACCTAAATTAAGAGGGAAAGTTCCAGGAAAAGATATTTAAGCCACAAATCAAGAATGGACCCTTTTAATTGTCAACACACTTTAAAATACAAGGGCCAAATTTCACCTTTCGGTCCAAAGAGGGTTCGAAAAAATGATTAATGTCATGAACAATTATAATGAACAATGATGTTAGGTTAGCCATGAACAATGATGTTAGGTTTGTTAGACCCGGCGATTTAGTTTTAAGAAAATATGTTGTACGTGTGAAGATGGAGGCGATGGTGGAGGTAGCAGCACTCGCGGAAGGATATACGAAGAATAAGGTTATTTTTCTACGGCGTTGGACCGTGA
>NNCF01127355.1:106281-199099 GCA_002313205.1 Laupala kohalensis
AAGAATCGGCAAGAAATTAATTATGAAGCAATTGTGACCGTTTACCTCACAAAATAAAACTTCTAAGTAATTAAATGAATATAATTTTAACATTATTTAAAAAAAACTCAAACGAGAAAAAAATTCTCAAATTTCAAAATAAAAAGCAATTATTAATTTTATTCTATGAACAGTTGGTGTCTACAGTCACAATGAATGGCGTTATTAGGCAATCAATTGGATTTACAAGATACAATATTAGAAATAATTTTCTTTCCACACTTTCAGATTAAAGGCATTATTTAATCTTTGTATTTTACAGACAGAAAGTAAACTGTCACAGAGATTGGAAAATTTTACAAACATTTTTCGAATCGTTTTAAACACAAAAAGAAAAATTTTTGAACTGATTGTCATAGAAAAAATCTTTTAAAATTTTAAAATTCATGAGCCTGTTGTTTACCTGTTATTGGTTTTAAAGACAGATGCAGATTTCAGGTATATTAAGAAATTTGTGGGTAACATATTTGCAAGATCATCTGACATACTGCTTTTGGTTTATGTAACATTAAATTTCCTTTTAACCTTTATCTACTTTGTTGTTTTTTTAAGGCATATTCCTTTTCTCCACTGTGCATAAGAAACAAAGCAGTATGTGAGGTTAGTTGTGTAGGTGGAAGATGGTCTTGCTGACTCCAAAAGACAAGATCTTCCACCTTGTAACCACATAAACAACACAGTTTATAATGCAGGTTGTTTAAATAAGGTTTTATTCCGCTTACGTAAACCTGAATGAGTAAGTTCTCCGTTAGCTGTAGTCTCACGTATTGGTGGAGACGTAGTGTCCAGCAGTTATGGTCCTGTGTTCTTCTGCTCGTGAAGAACTGGGCCTGGAGAGCTTGGCGTCGTGTGGATCTTGGAATCCGGGTTCAGTGACGGCCTCTGCGTCGTGGTTTGTGGATTCCGGGTTGCGCCGCTCCGGGAAATGAAGATCCTCGTAGCTGGCGCAGAAGTTCTTCGCGTTGGAGAATTCTTGATGAGTTTGGCTTGTCGATTTAAATAGGCGTGTTCCAAGTTTTGGACGCACGTATTTAGTGAAGCTTAGGACTCGTCTGATCAGCGTGTGCTGAACTGCTAGAGTTTATACAGCAGTAATTACTGGACTTCGGATAGCTGTGATAGCTGAGAAGTCGTAGAGCAGTAATTAGCTGTATTAATTGGAACGATTGTATCTGACACGACTGATAAATGCAGGAGCGATCGTTGGAAGTAGCTGTGATCGCTGGCATTCGAATAGTAGTAATCGTTGTTANTGGCTGGACTTCGAATTAGCTGTGTTCGCTGGAAGTCATAAGGCAGTAATGGTTGTTATTCGTCGCCAAGGGGTAGTTCATCAACGGGAAGATAGATGAAAATCTAGGTCATATTAGACGTAATTTGTTACTGTGGTCACGGACATTTTACTCCTCAGGAATTATGCATAGAATTAATTACGTCGAACGATACGTTCGTTTTCTATTCCTTGTCCGGGCCTTGGAATGTGTTGGCCTTGGAACGCTGTGCTTTGGACTTCTTGTATACAGATGGGCCATGCCGTGGGAGTACGATGAAGTAAACAATAACAAACATGATGGCGGGAGCTTCTTGTCTGTGTTGAATAGTGGCGAGTATTTTGTGATGCGTAGTACGTTATATTCATAGGAAACTGTGTTCCTGAGTCATCAACAACTATTGTGCGTGCGAGCAGGTTGATGGGGCAAGAGCATTTCACAGNGAGGAAGTTGAGTGCAGAAGATGTGCATTGTAGGAAGGACACATTTCTTTCTACAAGTACATCATAAAAATATAGTTGAGATTGAATATTAGATCGTTTGAACAGTGGAAAAAAGTGGGTTCTGACTGACTTATTACAAATTAATCTAACTACTGTTTGCTTATCTGGTCCTCTATATTTTGGTCTTCCAGTGCTCTATTTATGCTCAAAGTCGCTAGATGAACTTTGAAATTTGTCTTTTATTTGAAATTCGAAAGTAAAATTAATATTCAGAATATTATTTCAAAACATATAGCGACATATCAGTCTTATAAATATCGTAAAAATGTTGTGTAAATGTAATTTCGTTGTAGACAGAAATTGATGTATTTTCGTATTTGCAGTGCGTTTGCTCTCCTCCTATGTATTTTATCATTATCATATCTTTCGTTTCAGCTTACGAAAAGTGTATTCTACCTCTGCTTGGTAGAAAGAGAGGCGTTACTGTACAGAACCCCCTCTAAACTTACTTACGATTTCCCCCCCCCCCCCCCCCNGTCCGAGGCATTCTTTCGTATACGCCCCTGCTACTACTTCGCTACTTTCGAAGAACATTTTCAGCGCATTTCAATCCGGATAGAAATGATGTGTAGGACAAGGTGCAATGTGGAATATTAACTTATTCAATTGGTCACGAAGCACATGTGGCATAAAGCGATTCTCAGTCCTTTTCAATCTTTCACGAACAGCCATTTCGCCTTTCTGCGTACATTATTATGTAAAGCTGCTTCTATTGCAGTCTACGTGTTCTAATAATATTGCTCGATTGTTGCCTGCTTAAATGTCAAATCAACACAGGGCCTGAACCATCGTAGATTATGATAAAATTTTGAAGGGATGTAGCCATTATATAGATTAGGAAAAGTGCTGAGTATTGATGTAAAATTTCAAACAGTTTGGAAGTTACAACAATGTTAAGTTTAAACAAAACGCCCCAAAACGGCTCTACACAATACTTTTCAATTGTTCTGGAAGCTCTCCTAATTGAAATAGAGAGCTGGTGGAGGTGTCATTTTACAGATTATTTAATGACCTTTACAATGGTATGCTATATGACATAAATCAATGCGGAAAGACATTAATATGTTGAAAATCAAACTTCGAGTTACAATTATCCTCTAAAATTTGTGACGAACCCAGATTCTAGCCACGAATTTTCCGCTCTACCACGGTCACTGTAAACCTCACAACGTAAACAGAAAGACCAACTTACAATCAGCTCCCATTCCGGAGGCGTCCTTCTCAACCTTCGTCTCAGGGGTCAACACTTTCTTCATGTGGACATGTTTGTGTAGCTCTCATTCAGGCGATATCAAGAATATTTCTCATTCGTCCAAATACATTAAAACATTTTTAGTACCCTCGACCTGGGTTCCTCTCGGGTAGGACTCTCATGAGTAATTCATAGGGATGATTTGCTATTAGAAGAGGTTTTCTCATAATATGTTTCCATGAAGCTATAATGAGAGACGTTTTATCATGAATTCGGTTACATATAAGTACTTAATTCAATTATTTGTAGTTCTTGTAGCGTTAGCATGAGTGATTGTGCACTCATACGAAAAATCCGATCAAAATTTGTGATAAAAAATCTATGAAGATACATAATTAAAGAGAACCTAATCTGCTCTCTTCCAGAATTGTGTCTGAGCGTATTTAAAACTACTTTAAAATATCACGATTTAACTGCCGTTTGAACGGGAACATAAGCTGCAACCAGTGGGCAATATAAGATTTCATATTTCGTCCAAAGACCAATGTCAATAAAACGCCTGAACGTGAGAGTCCCTATGAGAATTGGAAATTACCTTAGGCAGCTGTCGACTTCACGGCGCCGTGGCTGGGTCATAGGCAAAAGGATATCTTTCTACACGTGTGGAAAGGGAAAGGTCCAGCAAAGCGATCATGTTCGCTGAAAGATGGAAGTGTTGTAAAACTTACAAAAAATACAATTAACATGAAACTGGTATTAAACGATTATCTTAGAAGAAACTTGTACAATTAATATAGCTTATGTGGATGGTGAAGGGAGTGAAAAAGAAAAACAATCACCTTTGGAAATAGGGTCCAGTTTATTGATGAAGACGTGCCGGTAGAAAAATGTGATTGAACATATACCGGACACTTGACGAGTTCTAATTTAATTTAATCAACCTCGGGGTCTGTTGCCTTGAGTACTCTACTGGAGTCTCTAGTCTAGAGACTAATAGAAATTATTGTACAATAACGTTCTAGTCTTATGAAAAAAACTTTTAGTAAATTACCATATAAAAGATTAAATAAGGTCGATTAATTGAAGTTGATTGATGGATTTATTGTTTTGGTTCTGACCTCAATTCCAATTTTTTGTGCTTTGATTCCAAATTTGTTTCAGATTCCTGAAAACTAAATTATTTCAGAATAATGGTAAATACCAAATTGTAAAATGTGGCAAGAGAATAAACTTTTGGTCATCGCTTGATTACGAATTGGCAGAAGGAAGCTATAACAAACAAAAGGATGAAAATTCATTCATGTCTAGCATTGCTACTTGAATACAACAGCAATTGATGAGTAATATTTATTCGAGGAAATTAGTTTTTTAAGAATGTATTTGGCTCCTTTGTTGCGATTGATAGTCACACATAGTCTACAATACGATTAGAAAGATATGATTTACTGAAAAATCAATCATAGAATCTGTTTTTAATAATCTGTTGCTATTTTTCTAGGAGAGATGATTTTTTGTCAAGAATGTCTTTTCACTCCTCAATATATTTATATTGTTTTTCATGTTCTACATCGACTGGCTTTTTCAATTGTGTGTTATGACAAGACTTCATTGTTTTCATTTATAGCCTATCAAACCCATCACATTCCTCAAGATCCCGCTCCCTGCAAAAAGATCCTGGGTATGCCCCTGCAATGGTTGGTAAACCATTGTCCTGTCAAAATTCACTATTATGACATTTTTGGGATTATCAGCAAAATAACAAAGAAAAGGTAGACTTGAAGCTCATTGCAATATCCTCAAATGGCCACAATTTCCTCAATTGGCCCAAAACAAAGTTAACATCAATTATAAAAATTATCTTCTCATGAAATGAATTTTGAAGGTTTATTTTTAAAAAAGGATACACTGTAATAAAGTAAACAGTGTAAGATGTAGAAATAAAACATTAAGGGCAACTTACCTAAACAAAGTTTTTGATAAGAATTTTTTGTTTATGACATTTGGGGTATTTTTACTATAACGTTAAAAATCAGAAAGCACCCACTAAAGATTAATTAAACATTAGCTGGGCCTACAGAATGAAAATATAGAGGACTATCAGACAAACATTGATGTTGAAAGCATTTGAATCATTAACTCATTTATCCTGTTATTAATGTTTGAAATGCAGTGTTCACAAAAATGACTATTTGGAATTAAAATCGTATTTATAAAACGTAATCAAATACTTAAGATAGCTTTTGTCCATATTAATAATAAAACAAAACATGACAAAACTTCTCATTGTTGAAAAATAATTTTAATGATTATAACAAAAAGAGAGATCAGAGAGTGAAGGGATGGTTAACAACAGGAATTACAGAAAATCTGGAAAGTCACAGCACAACATTCCTTGAGGATAACATTTCACTCCAACTCTAACATATTTCATTAAATAATACACAATCTGGAACAACTGGAAATCAACATGTATTTCTCCAGACTTGTCAAAGTGTTTCTTTACATACTCATTGGTAGGTTGAAAAAGTGGAAAATGCAGTTTTATAACAACCAAATGCCTTCACTAAGACTGGTACACACAACAAGAAATGTTCAGAAGATAATGGTTAAAATTTGTCAGATTAAAATATTAAGGTTACCACAAAAACTGCAGATTTATATAAATTTGATTAACTTCTTTTTCAACATCATTTAAAAAAATTTATTTACACTGGTAAAATAAAAAAAAATTATTTCCCCCCTATTCTTATCTAGTGCAGGAATTTCATTTATTATTATTATTATTATTATTATTATTATTTCAACTGAAGTAAACAGAATTTGTTAGAATATATGTGAAAGATATTTCGAAGATTACGATATATTTAAATATTCATCTTAAGGTAAGTCTTCAAACAAACATTTGAAGAAAGAGAGAAAAGTTTAAGAAGCTTCAATCCTTACCTTGCACAAAAATTTATCACCATAACACGATCAAGTAAAAGTTTTTCAGCAGCTTTGAACCAAATCACATTGGCTTTCCAAAGTTAAAATCCTTCAATAGTATTTCCCTTTTCAACCAGATACATAGAAGATTACCTGGGAAGGTCGGTAAGATTAAAACAATTTTAACTGAATAACAATATACAAGCACTACAATATCTGAGTTGCTGTGCTAGGTAATGATGTACACTTTTGTTCATGTTATAATACATTTTGTACCTGATATAAAAATTACTAAGAACTATAATACATATTTTGATTAAATTTTACAATACGAATGTATTTCTAAATATATAAAATTTTAATGCCTTGATAGTAAGTACAATTGCAATATACAATTAAAACCAGGAACCAGAACAAGAAGTGGAGCCTTAGAAGGAAGGAGAAAGGCACAAAAGAGGAAGCTGATATAACAAGATATATCTTACTGGTGCCCCTGTCTATGCACAGCTGCGGCTATCATGAGAAATCATCTCACACGATTCATCAAGACTCGTAAGGGAAGTAGAAAATAAAAGTTGTATCCTATTCTCCAGATATGTGAGAAATCTACAAACACAGTCACAATGAATGAAATATAATTTTTAAAAGACCAGTACTACAATTAAATAAAGTGAAAAGAAAAAAACATTTTTATGTCGAAATGACTTTTAAGGTTAGAGCAAAAAATAAGAAGGCAGTTTTTATGCTACAACAGCATGGGTTGATTTGACAAAATATAGATCAATTTTTAAGGATCATGAAAATTGAGAGGCATATAAATTCTACAATATTTTTGAAGTCACTGCTTGAATGAGAAACAATGAAAATGGCACAAAGGTAAAAAGAAATGATAGGCTCTCAATAAGAACATGCGTTACAATCACAATACAACGTTCATGTACAATATATGAAAAAGTATAGGCAACATTAAGAGACAAATCTCTAAAAGTTGGAATTAAAAACACTCATTATATTTTCATAGTAATATTCAAATTATCCTACATTTATTGCAAAGTATTTGTTTGAGCAAAATAGTGTGGTGATATTTGTTGTTTCTTTATTGACCTCTGGGTACAATTGTTTGAAAAATCCTTTTAACAACCCAAGCTGTGTGGCAACTCCACAAATTATTTAATGTTTTTAATAGAGTAACACAAAGTGTGATTGGACAAAACTACTACCCATGCAATGCATAAACCCCATGTATACACAGGGGCAGGCATGTACACATTTAAAAAAATATTATATATCACTGAATGCAAAAGCAGCTATAGCAATTTCTTGTTTCTCAGGCAAGAATATTCAATTTGTTTTTATATTGTGAAATAATACAATAATTTTTATATTAATTTGTAAATTACATTTTCAAATTTGATCCCACTGCTATCAGTATTAACCACTTTTATTTTCTGGTACATAACTAATAATTGTCATTCAAGTACTTCCTACGTAACATCACAATTTTATACTTCCAACATTTTAATAACTGAGAACATTCCTGCAGTCAACACCATGCAACTGAGTTGAAATGTTCCATCTTCATTAATCACAGTTTTTACAGCACTATTTCTTACAGTAATTATGAACAGTTATGCAAAGAGATGCACACTAACTCGCAGAAGAATGTATTCTCTCACATCTACATGCTTACCCGCCCATTTACAACACACACACAAATAAGCACACATGCACACTGTTAATATGAAGGGCCTCGCACCCCACGGGACTTCACTCAAAATAACAATCAGACAGACAATATTGCTTCTTGGTGCACTAATGGTAATATGCAACAACAAATTCACAGTACTTCTCCAAAATCCACACGATTTAAACATTTCTTTACCAGAGCCTATTTATGATTTATAAGTAATCTTTTGATTTTTTTAGAAAGTAGCAATTACCTATCCCTTCAGGTTATTTATTTTATATCAGTCAATACAAGAAACTAACATGCACTTCGCGAAGAGTAGCTTTGAGAATGAGCAAATAAATCAGAATTGTGACATTGTTGAAGCTTCATTGCACATTATCCTTAATAACTGAAAAATAAATTATGTCTCTCTGAAATGAAACAAATACCCTGCACATGATAAATAAATACTTTTTGTTACACGATTTATCTTTTAATTTTGGGAGTATTTATCAAAGATATTTGAATGGTCATAACAGATTTAGGAATAATTAGAAAATTATATTCACTCCATATTAACAGGAAGAACTTACAAAAGAAACCCCTCTGAACCCACACTCAAAGTAATTTTTTAGTCTAGTTCAAATAGTTGGTGTTCATATAAACGAGTGTGTGCTACTGATCACCAATACCTTTGTCTCGAGTATTTACACAGGATGGTCATGTCATTTAAAGTTACTTGGAAACTTTCCCACATACCTCAAGAATACTTTTTCTTAAAATACAGCCTACAAACAACAAAAAAGAACCAAAAGCTAAAAATTGTTGCAGGTAAGGAAGCATGTATCAAAGTGATCGATAAGAAATATTGCAGCTATGTTTGGCTATATAATGTATCGGGAGTAAACAAAATGTTTGCTTTTCCTAACCACCAAAGCATAGCTAAAATGCTTCAATGGCATCTATATGTCTCAAAGAAAAAACCCTCAAGAAATTTCTGTTTTATGCGATATAAAAGGATATGACGATCTGTTCCCCTGTAGCCTTAAATGATCCCCTCGGTGTAACAATCAAGACACAAAGGATACACTTTAATCTCATCTTTCCAATATTGAATATTGAGTTATATTTAATCATCTACAAGTTTGATAGAGCCAAGTTGAATTATTGAAGAAAACATTACGCTTGAGTTGAGTTATCAAAGAAAATTTTCCTTCCTTTCAGTGTGGCAAATGAAAATAAATATACACTGGAAAGCAAAGAGAAGGAAATTGACCCAGTTCAAATTAATGCATTGTTTGTATGATTATGAGAGACAGAAATGAGAGATACCCTAGATTAGAATTAACTTTCAAAAGAAAATTGGTTGGTACACTAAATAGAAGCTTTCAGCATTTTTCTGTCACTTCTTGAAGAAATGCCCACAACACCCAGAAAAAAACATCTTTCTTGATTTCTAATGTCATTGTATCTATTCATTCATTTCTTTCTTTTTAACAGAGACAAATTGAGTATCTCATTTTCATTGTACACTTAAAATGTTTTCATAAAATTAAGAATTTTAATCATTGAATTTACAGGATAGCAAATTTAGACTGTATATTATGCAATCCTTTGAAAAAAATCATGTAATATAGTAGAACCCCTTTTAACTGGTTCGGTCAGGACTGAGACTGATTAATCTGCAGTTCCCGTGAAAAATGGATTTTAGTTCAAAATGAGCCTACAATTTTGTCGGGTTGTCATTAACAAAAACAAGCAAATGAGATGTCGTTCCCAACTCATTTGTATTGAATATGTTACATAAACTAATACGAAAAAATGTTACACACTTATATAAACTTATTGTACCGATAAATGTACTTCATGTACCAATACATACATATTAAATATATTGTATAATTGTTTTAAAAAAATCAGTGCATACCCCATTCTGTCCACCATGACACAAACACTTGGCACAACTAACATCATGTCACCCATTTCACTTTCTAGGAAAGACCTGTCAGACAATCAATGTCACTATATGCCAGAGCTGAAAGAGAGGGAAAAAAAAACGGTTCAAGGATGGTTAAGAGGGGTTCCACTGTAGAATTAATAATAATATTGATGTGAGTATACCCACTCACAGATTCTCTGAAAAATTTCTGGTGATTAAGGAAGAGTATACGATTAACTTCATGCAGTGAAAATTGACAATTAATAAATTGATCATCTTTTGTTTGTATCTTCAAATCCTAATTTCAAATGTTTTTCAATGTAGTTCTCATCATCTTCCACACTGAAGAAGCCAATATCAACCAAATAAAATTAATGTGTAATACTCACAAAAAATATTTGTTTACCAAAAAATTTCAATCGAATTGTCCACTGTGCTAGCAATGGATAACAGCATTTCAAAAGTATGTCTTAAATTTAACGTCAAAAATATTTATCCATCCTCTCGGCAGTTCATGCAAATACACTGACACATTAACTTTCACAAGCATACAACACAAATCTCAGGGATATACAAACAAAGAAAAGGAGAGTACAAACATCACAAACTTATTGAACTTGAAGAAACCATCAACAATCTGTCTTATGTTGGAGATTAAGGAGATCTCTCAATCCGACAAATAATTCTGATTGAAATATAAATGTTTCCAAAACTCCACCACGGTACCTCAACACAAATTTAACATAGTACCACAGAACATTTTATTCCACATTTGCAATGCATTCACGTCTAATATTGTGTCAAAATATATCACAACTTTTATGGAAAGCATCTCATCTCACCACATATATTCAAAGACAAATATTTTTCTATTGTTATTAAAACATTTAAAACATAAAAACATAACATTTGTCTCACAAGATATAAAAATCTGAATAATTTTCTTCCTTTGTTAATATTCATATACTACACCAAATGTTATGAAAATTTATGCTTTAAAAGTTATTCAATGTTGGTTAATGTTGCTCTTAATGTTGGTTAATGATCAGACTTTTTAAAACAAGTGTATGAAATCAGTGCTACAGAAATAAAATTCATAGAAATGTACATTCTTCCATGAAACCATAGATCAAGAACAATCATTCAGATTATTGCAATTCTTATTCCTCATAAAACAACAGAAAATAATAATTTATCATTATTAAATAATAATAAATTACAATTTAATACTATAATTTATTGTAAGAGAAATATTTTACATTAACAAACATGTTGAATGAACAAGCATTTGGTTTCCTCTTAAAAGTCTATCATAATATTTTAGAACAATGTCAAATATTTTGTGCAATGTAGAAAGTTGAAGAGATTTCAATGGAAGAATCAAATGATCATAAACAATACACATTGCAAAGATTTCTGACATAAATGACTTTCTCTTCAAGTCAATTAGATACATGCAAATTGAGACAACACATAAGAAACATTTAACATGAGCAATATTCATGATACTTTCAATACTGTTTCATTCTTAGTCAAGATAAATAATTTATAAACCAGTGGGTAACATCTTGTGCATTTCTAAATAATATGGAAAACCTTACAGGAACTCAAAGTGTATTGCTAATCATGGTGAGTAGGATTCAAGATTTCTGTCAGTCCAGTCAACCTTACTGCAGACGCACACATTACATTACGGAAAGGCAAGTATTTCTGTGAGACACGCACAGAATCTCAACAAAATTAATAGGTCTTAGTGGTGCTATTTCAATGCTACAACCTTCGAAAGTGGGGAGAATAAGTGCAAGAACGAGGAGTGACAAAGAATATACATACTCGTGTTCACTTGAGTGCGCACGCACGCGCACACACATGCACACACACACGCACACAACACACACTCGAGTAACAACAGGTGTGTGTGTGTGTGTGTTTGGGTGACCACCTCCTCTACACCAATCTAAGCAATACACCTCATCAGCGGGGCTCAGCACAGTCCCTCACAGAGACAATGTTCTATCAGTTTCAAACAATGAAATATGCCGTATTCTCACATCAAATCCTTACGAACAGTTTTGGGTTGCAGAAATCTGAGGAATTGCTTTTCTGCTACCGAGTACATCAAATGCATCCCCAGATTCCGTCTGGTAGGATTTCACTGAGCTTGAGGATCACACTGCAGAAGTCGCACAATGGACGGGTCACTTTTAGCTCCTTCTATGAATTCTTCTAAAGACAGTTTTCCATCTTTATTTTTATCCATCTGACGGAATATCTTGTCAGTTCGCTTCTCTGGAGTAGACTCGTCTTCTGGCATTTTCATAACAGAGCCCACCATTTTGTAAATAGCCTGCAATACAGAGAAAAACATAAGGGTAATGCGGGGTAGGAAGAAAGTACCATTTGAAATGGAATTATTCTTTCTATTCAAAAGCTTTTTCCGTGATTTTTCAAGGAAAAAATTATGGTAATTTCATAGTTTTGTAATGTGGGAACATGGAAATAGAATGGAAGTAGAAACAAAATCAACAGATATTACAATATCTTCAGAGTTCGCAATCCCATCTGAGTAATCAAGAGTAGTATACATACCGTGACTATTTCAAGCATTTCTTGTCTTGAAATATAACCGTTTCCATCAAGATCATACATACTGAATGCCCATTTTAATTTCTGTTCCAACTTGCCTCGGGATGTGACAGATAGGGCACATAGAAATTCTCGGAAGTCGATTGTACCATCACCATTAGCATCAAATGTTCTGAATACATGTTCTGCAAACTAAAATTGAATAATAGGAATATGAGTAAAGAAATGAAAAGCTGATGCAACATAAAGACTATTTATGGGCTAATTACATCCGGAAGAGCTTCACAGATCATGGATCACAAAAAAAAAAAACATCATCTTCCTGAATATCTAGTTGAGAATGCAAATTTGAAAGACCTCCACGCTGGCATATACTGTGCAGCTCGACCCACGATCCCTTTAGGTCTTCAGAAATTGCATGCATGACCAGAAAGTGTAACACAATGTCCCTTCAATCACAGAAAGAGGAAAATTCCAGCATGGCTCCGAAGGTTACATAGCAAACTTGAAGAACTCCGGAGAGAGATTTGTCGCATTACATCATCTAATAATGGAAAAGATTCAAATAAAGTAGAGAAGGTAATCAAGAAAATTTGTCATAATTTTAATACCCATTCTAAGTATGAACTTAATAATCTGAAATCTCAGAATGTTGTTGACACAAACAACGATTGGTAGTATTGAGTACAAGGAGATAAAAGTATTAAAAATCTTTAGATCTCAAAGAACACAATAAACACTTTACAGTGAATGAGAAGGCTTCATACAGAAACATAGAGGTCAAGACAGAACCCGAAATTCCTGAAGAAGATCCAAATCAAGTGGAAGGTTACTGGAAAAACATTTTGTCGGAACCTGCTGTACATGATCGATATGTGTCGTGGATCCAACAAGAAGAACATAACTATTCTAATATTCCCCAGATAGAATTCCCCACAATAGATGCATCTGATTTGAAAGGAATCCTAGCAGAAGTCACTACTGGAAATCACCTGCTGCAGACAAAATCCAATTTTTGTCATTTAAAAGGTTCTCTTCCTGACACACTCAACTTGCTGCTCTCTTTACAAATGCCATCAAATTCCCTGAAACAATTCTTCCTCCATCCAGGAATAGCTTACCTTATTCCAAAATATCCTCCAAATATCACAGGCCTGCCAACAATCCATAAGATTCTCACCTCGTGTCTGAACAGGGATATTTATAGTCTACTTAGTTCAAACAAAATTATAGTCAATGAACAAAAAAGTGCGTAAAAGACTCCTGAGAATGTCATTGACAGCATAAAACTACAACAGAATAAAATGCAAAATCGAACTCTCCATACAGCTTACATTGTTTATAAGAAAACTTTGATTTAGTTCCTCATTCACGGCTTCTTCACATTATGCAAATTTATAAAATGAATCCCATGCTTATTAATTTCTTGTCACACAACATACTTAACTGCAAAGCAATATTTAAATTAACTACTGAAAATTGTTCAATTGCACCATCATTGATACACACAAACCGTGGAATATTTCAAGAAATATTTTCACTGAAACATGTTCACTGTTAGTATGTTCTGTCAAAGTATTAGCGACGATGGTACACTGGAAGGCACTGGAAAATAAACCGGGAAGATTGCCAATTTTTTGCCTCTTCTTTCCACCCACACTTTGGACAATCATGAAGTGAGGCAACCCTTTCCAGTACAAGCCGAAACAGTTACTGTAGGGAGAGGTCACCGACTACTGCCATAAGTTTGCATTGCGTACTGTAATATCACATCAGTACGCTCTGTTACTGAATCCCAATAATATTTCAAAACACAAATATCTATTCTTTTCTTTTATTCATTTTTCATTGTTCTTTCCTTTCTTTATTTCAACAACAACCAAAATACACTTCTTTCGATACTGTTTCACCCAAATATTATGTAATTTCATATTATGTATCTATTTTTATATTTTTTATATTTTTTATTTTATTTTTATTTTATTATTTTATTATTGTCATCTTATGTACATTTATATTTTCCAGTGTATGTTACTGACGATGGTTGCTATGCAGCCGAAAAAGCTTTCTAATACCAATAATAAAAAAATGAGCAACATAGAAACGACTTTTAATTTATCACACAAATATCTATCGCTCTATAATTAAGATCTTTCACATATTTTATTAGACCTTATTTACAAATTTTTACTTCTGTTTTTGATTTAGAAATATAGAAATACATTTTGTTTTCATTGTTTTCATGAACCAGTGACATTTAACTGCAACAAAAAACGTGAGGCACGCAAAACGAAACATAAAATACAAAATTTTAGATCTAATATTTTACTTGAATTCCTGTACAAAGTTAGCGAAAGGAAACTTGAACATGAATAACGTACTTAGGTGAACTTACATATACAGTTTTACTATTTGCCTTAACTGATACTTTTCTTAAATGTGCAGGAAGAAAGCATTGTTTATTTGCATTTTCATGTCCTCCCCGATTGGTGAAGATACCTAAAAGTCAGATGAGTCAAAGCTCAGACACACGATTCGGCTGTCGATGCTCGCCCACTTCGTCGTTTAGGGTTGTACAAGACCCACAAAAATGGCATATCCACTTGCAAAAAGAAATCAGTTTTTCGTAATGTTTTTCAGTGCCTTCCAGAGTGCCATCATCGCTAATATTTTGACATGACATACTAATAGTCAGTATGTTGTAGTATTTAAAAAATAAATAAATTAATTAAACTTGTCAAAAAAGCAGTTGCAAATTACGAGGGCAATTAACTAAATTAATGGAAATTTTCTTGGCCAAATTTTTGCAACATTTTGGTCTACTGCTGATACATCATTTTAAAAAAAGTCAATGGCAAATAAATATGCATCTATTGGAAACAATCATCAATTAGATCATTATGCACAAATTTTATGGATAGAGAGCAAAAACTGCCTACACACTACAAATCACTTCAAAATAAGAAATACAGTTAAACAACAAGTTATTAAAAAAATAAAATATCACAAGTAAAATGGAATGATTTACTCTATCTTAGATCCTATCATGGAATTTACAAAATTTCTGCGAAAAACTGAACATACATACTAATTTATTACATAAAAATAAAATTATTTCAGACCCAGATATTGAATAACATACACATACTGTGACATTGTTCTAAAACTCATAAATTTAATTGTAAGAATAATAAAAATATCTGTTATTATAACTATTCTTTCCAGGCTGATGCTGCCCAAATGAGAGAAAATTTTCTTCTTGTTTTTTGTACAAAAAATTAATTACATTCAGTGCATAATCCCTTAACTTCCATTAGGCGGAAAAAATAAATAAATAGTAAATTGCCTTAAAATTGCATTAACTTTTCAAATTTTCCTGACCCCTTGAAGATCTAAGTCCCTCAAAATAATATACTTTGGCAAATACTGTACATACAAAAGGGTTCAGAGGAGATGAGTGAAAGGCTGGAAGAAGGGAAAAGGGAGACTAACTAGTTCAACCTTTTTTGCATTGAAGAGATGAATTGTTAAACAGAAGCAGTCTCTGGAACGACAGGGATTCCCAATTGATGAAAAATTACCTCGTGTCACTGTAACCTTCTCCCGCAAACCGACAATGGTGTTTATAGAGTGAACAAGTAGTATGTTTTTTTTTTTTTGTTTTTTTGTGGGGCTTTAGGGCTTGTCAACATCAAAGGTCATTAGAGCCCAAACAAGTAGTATGTATGCCTCTTGGAGGTCACTTGTGTGGAAAGCGATAGTAACTGTTGATAAAGTGTGTTAAAACTGCAATAGTGCCTGTTGTTATGATTTCATTAGCAGCATATGAGATTTACATAAAAAATAACATTTGTAGAGTTCATTAATACTGTAAAATGTATACAGAAGTATTGCTATTGAAAAGGTTTCAAACACGAAAACGGGTGCATATTCTTACATACATGAAACTTCTATGCCATTCAATAAAGTGTTAGCTTTTCAGAAACTGATACATGGTCAATGTAGTGCTTTAAATTATATTGGTGTACTGTTTCACATATGTCCATTATAGTAGTGTAGTTTCAGTTACAGATGAAATTTTCTCGAGAGTGACTTATGAGCTTTTACTTTTTAAGAAATCTGTGACAAAAATAATGCAAATATTGCAGAGGGAACTTGTTCTCGCAGCGTAAAGGTGATGAAGGGCAAGTGAAGGAACCGTGCACTCGAGGACTCCAAGATCTTTGGTCTCATTACTTACTTTTGAAGCATCACCATAAGGAAAGAAGTTTCCATAAATTTTTTTGAACTCCTCTACACTCAGATGTCCACTGGGACAATCTTTCAGAAATCCCTTGTACCATTCCTGAATTTCAGCATCTGAAATTAAGTAATTGCGCATTAATGCATTTTCAAGAAATAAACATTTTCAAGAGATCAATAAAGAAGAATCCATTACCTGAAAATTCTGTATTTTGTCTTAGATCTTCAAGTACTTCAGGCTTCAATTTACTATTTTGCTTGCCCATTCTCCTGTTTCCTAATTAATATATGGTATTAATGCAGATGATTAAATATTATCTGTAAAAAGAGTTGTAGTATGAATATTAACAGTATGAGAACTGTTACTTGAACATCGTTAAGACTCCAAGATAATCAGAAAAGGGCTTTACCAAAAAATTTGCATCAAGTATTCAAATGTTTATTTAATACTTAGTTGCACACAATTTTTAAATAATAAATGATCAGATAGAAAATGACACCAAAGAAATTGTATTTTTGAGTAAAGAAAAACATTCACATATTGTTTACAATCTTATTGTCACCCCGCTTGAAGTATGAGTGCATTCTTGTAAGACCACAATGGTGGAAATGGGAGCAACTGCTGTGTCACTACACACTCTCCTTCAATGGTGAGGGTTTTTTCGCCTACAGACAGTACTTAACTAATAAACCTCTAACAAGTGGACGTTAAGAATAGTTTTCACTACAAACACGACTCTGAATTCTTCTTACATCAGACATGTCACAAATATTTCTTACACTGAATTAGCATTGACTTTCATTTAAGCAGGGTTCCCATGTCTCCGCTTGTACAAAATTGAGAATTATCGGAAACATTGCGTAGAATTTTTGGAAGGAACGTGAAGTAATTATTTATAGTGGTATTGATCTCATCATTACATGTAGTGTTTTCGTAGAAAATTGATTGATTTCTTTATTCATTTTTGTTATGCAATGTCTAGGTTAGGTAATTTAAAAAAACATCAGTGTTGAGCTATTTAGGAGAAGAGCAAGCAAAGATTGAGTTCTCTTGTGGCATGACATTTCAATAAATAAAAGCCAAATGTTTCACAGATTTAAAGAGTCTAACCGTTCATTGATGAAATCCTACAAACTATTTGCAAGATTGTAACTCACTTTAACACACTTCACTTCTGTATTTTACAGTCTTGTTTTGAAATAGTATATGGACCTCTTCCCAAGGGAAGTTCCAGAACTTTATTTTCAAATTGTGAATAAAAGATATTTTTAGGTAGATCGAGACAAAAGTATGTGGTTTATTACCCACATCTTGAAAAAAACAATGCTTCAAAGAATATTATAAATATCATACAGTTGAATAGATAATGAAAATAAAATAAATTCACACACAGATAAGAAAAAACATTTTGGTTTTCACCTTTGTTAGATGATGGCAAACACCAAAATGTTTATCCTTATTTATGTGAATTCTGTGTGTTCATTTCCTCATTACCTATAAACCAATTAATTTACAAAAAGACAAAAGTGTTGTATTATTTTCAAGATTTCTGCTATATATACTCTCTCACATAATATTTTCCACTGGTAGCTGATTGCATGAGACAAATGCATGCATACTTCAAGCAATAAGGAAGGGGAGAATAAAACATGAATTGCTGACACACTGTGGTACACACATGTTGTCTTTCTGAGATTCCCACTGAAGAGAGTCAAATACAGCACCAAGTACTTCTCTATTTCAAAGAATAACCACTATCTTGACAATAACCGAGTGTGCAAATGTCTATCATGATTTTCTGTCCTTCAATAAAAATAATTCATCCTGTGTGATCCTTTCGTAAAGCAGTCAACATTGATTCTCTTCCCTCATGTAAATAGATCTTTTCCCAACCCTCATTCAACAGATCACTTTGCTGTTTAACTTTACTCAGAGCCCTTCAATAGCTGTTGCAGACAATTTGTATATTAAATACAAAAAACGCAGAACTAACTTCACACTTTGTGTACAGATAATGATATTTTTTTAAACGCACTCAAGACTCACTCAGAAACTCATTTGCTCCGCACCAAGCATACGAACTAAACAATGCAGGAGGTGAGCTATCCTATCTCAAGAGACAAACTTACATGTTGGCAAGGAATGGTTTTGTTTGCAATAAGCATTCTGGATAGAGTGTTTACAAGATTTATCATCAAAAATTGTAAACCTTTCATATTAGCCATTCAAGAACACTGTTAACCACAAATTGTTTTAGCCACAATTATATATCTATATCATTATTTGCCCAACTTTCATTACAACTGCAAATATATTGCAAAAAGATAGACAAGATTCCATACTACTTCTGAATGATTGGAAATTAACACTGCCACAGTCAGTGTTATATCACTTTTTATAATTTAGAGACAAATAGATTTCTTCAGATCTTTAAATACTCTTTGGCAAAACTGAGAAATTAGCTTTATCATTTAAAAATATTGAAGCACGAGTAAATTTGTAGAAATTTATTTGATGGAATCTTATGAATCTGTAACATAGTCAACATTTATAAAGATTAGCAGCAGGTGAAACATTTACATTACAACTTAACTTACACATTGAATATGAACAGTCACTTTCAAATGATTGCATTATACATAGTTGAAGCATATACATGGCAGTTGGTTATGTAAAAATAAGCAGTGTAACATGACAACAAAAGGTATGTTTCACATTTTGAGAATAATATATTACAACACATGTGCAGAAAAAGTACAAAAATATAAAAGTGCAAGAACAGTTCCCCCAATACACTCCTAACTAGCTAACTGGAGTTTGTGACTCCGTCATCCACTCTTCTCATTTTGAGAGAAACACTTCGTGTAAGAAATAGATATGGCTGGTTCATTAGGTAGGAAACTACATCTTCAAAAAGTATTCGATTGTATTTATCATACACAAGAGTAATATTAATATACAGGTATCATAATAAAATAATAACTTTACATTTGTTAAAGCCAACCTAATTGATTGTTAGTTAGCATGAATTTTAACAGGAGTGCCACACACAGGTGAAGAATATTTGTAAGATTCAACATAAAACTACTAATGTTTCCACAATTGAAAATTGCATCACAATGCTTCTGATGGAAATATTCACAGAAGGGAGCTTCACTAAGCAAAATCTACTCTCAGTTCAAACTTTCCTTTCCATTAATTCATCAGAACATTACTGAAAGTGATGCTAACAAAAAGGAGTCTATATCAAGCAACATTTTTTTATTCTACTTCCAGACACAAATTAAATTTGAGCACAACAATGACAATAAAATCGCTCATATTATTTTTAAAAAACTTCATTTGATTACATAACATATATTAGTAAATCCAATAAGTTACAAAACATAATAAATAAATGTGAAATATTTTATTGCAATTTAAAATAACACTGAACGAGTGATACTGGGTTCAAGGACCCAGACAACTGAATGGACCTCACAACCATTTCCTTTCAAAATATGATATATCGTCCAAACAGAAGTTTTGGCAAAATTGGCTTTAATGTCCTAGTTTTAACATAAACATAAAACCCATTACTGTAATGGACTTTACAACAAAAAAATACAAGTAACAAGCACATTACACTAACACGCATAATGAAAAAAATGGGGCAACAACAACAATGGGCATGGTTAGTTCAATTTTACATACTACTGCTACATTTGTGCATTTGTTAGAATCTTTTTCCTTTCAAAAATGACATTAGCCAGTTATTTAATATATAAATTGTTTTGTGCATGCAATGTAGTTAACTCAGAAGGGAAATCCAAGAAGAAGGAGCGAGTTCATTTCTCATGCTGAAGTTTCATAGATTGTGAGAGAAAGAAATCATAATAAAATATTTAGACAATTCCTTTCTTCAATTTCCTTTTGTACACAATATACTTTCATATACCCTTTCTTTTATGTTAATGAGTGAAAAGCTATTGTTCTCTAATCCAAGTTTTATTCAGTTTGAATATGATGTTTCAGGTAACTGAAATATTTACTGAAAATCCACATTTAGATGAAATTACTAGACCTTCATTCTCTTTTCTTTTTTTAGGCTAAAGAGATTTCACATTTAAGAGACAATGCAATCCAATAGATATGCAAGACTTTCATTACTTCCTTTCACAAATACACAATCAATAATTTTCTCCAAAACACCTCTTATGGTACGATACATTTATTGACAACATTTTGGAAAGATTCAGTGCTTGACAAATGATTTATTGAAAGAAATAAAAGAACACTATTGTGAAACAAAAATCACATAAAATTAATGCACAATAAAATAATTATTGACCATAAATAGACACTTCTTTTTGTCATTACCAATTATCTCATTTCAATGAGAAAAGTACTTTCACTGTATAGGATATCCTAGTTAGGATATTTTGGTTAAAATAATGTAATAGCAAATGTGACAATAAAGATTAACTTTTTCTTCTCCGTCATCCTCTTTTGCTAAATCATGTTAAGGTATGGGGATCAACATCTCATTGTTTGAGCTCAGTTCGAAACAACTCTGAGGAAAAAGTGGATTACATTACCAAAACTAAAAAAACACACAAAGAATAATAAGCAGGGAAAATAGGATACTTTTATTAAAAATACTGAAGAAATAATATTCCAAATGAAACAAGGACAATTATCATTTATTGAAAATAGAGTCACGAGAAGAGCAAAAGGGTGATGGAAAAGAACCAATGAAAGGGAGGAAACCTGTCGAAAGAAAGAGAGAAATTCATTGGACGAAACATGAAGATAAAAGAATATAAGTAACACTTATTTGCCTTCAAATATAATTTCATCTCAAACTCAAAATACAACAAAACAATTAAAACCTCTGGCAAGAGGGAGACTACATTAAAAAGGGCTATACACAATTATAAGCTTTAAAAAGAAACAAATGTAATATTTCCATGAGTTTTAAGAAGGTTTGTAAATGAAAGGCTCACGAAGAAAATTTATGCACAGCATTGGAAAAATTACTCTAGAACATTGTTTAACAATATTCTTATCCCACTAGTAGGCAATTTATTGCCAAGATATAAATAGAGCTGTAATCAACAAAATAAGGCATGCCACTTTTGAGTAAAGAAACATAAATTTTATAAATTAATCCATCATGCATGTAAAAATAAAATCCAAACAAAATACATCACTGGTCTCAATAATTTTGGCTTCATAAATCATAAATTAATATAACTGAAAGATGAATTATACTGACTCATCAACATCAACCTTTCCAGGAGAGTATTCGGTTCAAGACAACAAAAGACTTCATATTTTAATCATACCACAAGCATGGCTTCAAAGCAAAAAAAAAAAATATATATATATATAAAAAAAACAAACTTTATGACACCCATATAAATGTGTATGGACAGATTTTCAAGAAATAGTGAGCCTAACATTGCTTCAAAACCAGAAGAAGAAGAAGAAGAAGAAGAAGAAGAAGAAGAAGAAGAAGAAGTGAAGTTTGTTAGGAAACAAGTCATCAAATGCAGTAAATTTGCACAACATTGTGCGAGTAAGATAGAATATTTTCAAACCAAAGCTCACAGAGACACTAAAGAAAAGCTGACATTCTATCAGACAGTGATTCAGCCTATTGATGAGCAATTAACAACACTAAGTATTAAAGGAACTGGGGTATAACTATTTTAGAACAACAAGTGTTTAAAAAATAAACTGGTCACTTGCATAGTGAAAGAGCTGTCAGCTTCATTTCTACAACAGATGCTCTCAAGAGCCCATTAATGCAGGAGACATTGTGGCATGCAACACAAGGAAGTTCACTGATGAGTATCCAGGATGGAGACTAAGAGTGAGCTCTAACCTAGATCCCTTAGAAATAGAAAAAGAAAAGGCGAGAAATATACTTCTTTCTTCAGATTTGGCCTCTAAATTGACTCCATGTATGTCCATCAATAGACAATTTTTATTGACTGTATCGTATAGTTCTCTTCAAAAGAGTGAAGGAATTGCATTACTGTAAAGAGGTTTTAAGCTATCAGTCAACCCAGCTAAATACAAGAACAAGAAATGCTGCACATCAACGCACAATAGAGATACATCATTCAAAAAAGGGTTGTAGATCACAAGAGCTTTCAAATCAAAGACTGTGTCTTCTATGTAAAAACATGCGATATGAATCATATTTTATTATTACGATTCTTAGATACAAAACATATAAAGAAAGAATGGTTTTCCGTAATAGGTGTGTGCATGGGTGTATATTTCTTATTACCTTGATGTACACTTCTGTTGAATAATACATCACCACATTATACTAGGAATTTGTAAATAAAATGTGCATCTGGTAGAGATGTTAAAAAAAAATGGGGATTCAAGATTATTTTTTGTTACATTAACAAGTATAAGTGCAAGTATATCTTACAAGTAGTGAGCAAGTCATGAGAATCAGAAGGATTTTATTGGCAGGACAGGAGGAGAAGGAGAAATGCGAAAGCTTTTCAACAAGAAATGCAGAAGCTTCATGACATTTGAGCAAGATTCTCTTTCTCCAGGGAAATGAAGTACATCCTCATATGCACAACTTTCTCCCTAATGGTGTTTCAAGGAAAACGAGGAACAGCAGTCAACCAGCAACGTCAGGCAAAACGAATGCAACCTTCAATTTCGTTACTACTGATCAATTTCTCATTGGTATTTGTTCATGTCGTGTGGTTACGAGGTTCCACCAAATGATTGCGGGAATTAGGAAGGACAGATGTTGACTTGCCGGAATACTAGGAACCAAACCTGTCCTTTTCTTCATTAAATATATTAAATGACCTCAAAATGGACTGTTCACAATATTTATTGTGATAGTTTCTTTAACATTCTAGATTTAAAAATGGATTAAAACGTACAATTTTCTTCCTTCTTGAAATAATTTTCTTGATAAAAAATTTCTTAAATTTCTGAATCAAAATAAAAAAACCTAGAAATTATTATTGGAAACAAATAGTAATAATTAATGAAGACAACATAATAATCCTTGAGTGAACCAAATACGGACTCCTAACAAAGGAGGAAACCACAATCAAACCATATTACAAATATAAAGCAACACCTACAATACGAAACTAAAATTGCTGATTGTATTATTGCCTTTAACTTCTGAAGAGAAATTATTCATGTTTATGTTACTGATAGTTGTCACGATTTAATGAAAATTACACATGAACAAAATATAATTTGTAGCACCTAACTACCATAAAAGTCCAAATAATGAGCAGCTAAGTTTGGCACAAAAATTCTACAAAAACAAACACAATAAACACGTACATAACCTTTGTATTACTTCATTTAAAATATCTAAACAATGAGGATGAATGTAAATTGGTCTTCCAGCAACTTCCCAAAGCTATACTGACTTCACAAAAATTATTATCAAACACATTTTTCATAGTCGTTATACAGCAAACACATTAAGCAAAAAACCATCATGTACAGCTGAAGACAGTATGGTTGAAATATCTTCAGGATCCGTTTTGCCTCAGTTGCTTAGAAGACAATTTGTGGAGATATTGTACAGAAAGAGTAATGAAACGATATTTTTCAAAGAAATTCCACACAGCAAAGACTTCACAGTGTAATAAATTAAAATAGGTTTTCACATACTGAGCGGTGCATTAGGGGCAATGAGTCCTGACAAGTTCTCGGAATAAAGGAACACATTTAGAGAAGTAGTATGTGAAAACACATTTTAATTAATTTGGATATGCTCATCTTCCAAGGGTATGGAGAAAGTATATTTCCCTCGTATAAACAAAATGTGAGGGACATAGTGATTGAAATCGGGAATGATGGAATACCTCAACTTCCTGACAAGTCAGTAAAGCATTTGCGGAATTAATAATGTAGATATTACTTCGCTACAAGAGCTCTCCCGATATGAAGAGTTACAAGTAATTTCATATAAATACGACACCTGCAGGTTGAAATTGAATCTACACAAGGTTTTCCATCTCATCACTTTCATTCATCATTTCATCAGTGAAATGTTACATTTCTTAAATACATCGGTCTTCATTTTCTAAACCACATTATCACAACAGTTTTTTTTATTTTCGAACATTCTTTCCGCTGTTAGGAAAATGGGAAAAATTTTATACTTTGTGAAAAATGTGGCTATAAAAATGAAAATTCCTGTAGAGATAGAAGCAAGTATTATAAAGTATCATCGGAACCGTTAGGTAAGTATAATTATCTGTCAATAAAATAAAGAAGTATTTGAAATACTTGTACATCTATGAATGCAGTTTGTAGACATGAGCAAGAAAAGAAGGCACTTTCACACCAAGTGTCACATGTCCTCGTAGAGATGAGGAAACATGCGTGCATGCCAGTGTGCGCGGGGGGAAGGGAGGGGGCAATGTCACACCTACATACACACACACACACACACATCCATTCCCTTGTGCATGCAATAGTGTGGAACAGGAGTGGTGAGGATGATACATTCTACCCACTCTCCCGGGCGACAAGAAGTCTCGTGTCGCTACGTTCACACCTACACCCAGCAATGTCCTCAGTAAAGCTACCGTAAACAGCAGGGAAACTAGCAATCCTCCGTGTGCACAATCGACAAAAGAAATATTTAAATCTGCTTCAAATTCACCTTTGTGACAAAACTGTGACTACGAGGCAAAAATATTTCATCACACCACCTAATTATTTTCGGTGGTAAGCATTTTCTTTCAAATGCACAGTATAAAGTTACAAACCGATTTCATATTCTAATGAAAAACATATCACAAATACAAAATTTGTAATGAAATTGGGGACAGGCTTTGTACAAATGAAATCAATATAAATCCATTTCAGATCAGTCTTTGGGGCTATGGACATAAAGTGATAGTGAAGAGAAAAAAATATACATCTAAGACTATATCACTTGTTCCTTATTTATACTTTTTTCTCCCAAAGAAAAAGTAAAGGATAATTTAAAAAGATACTTCAAATGCGCTACTTTTATAGAGAAACATGGCAGACATGGTTCTGAGAGAGTTAAGACACACCCAGGACTAATTGTTACTGACTTCACTTTCCTTGTGAATTTCTTCAGGTAGCAAAATACTAGCTGGAATTTGCAATGGTTATAATTTATTATTATTGTACTAGAGGATCACGGAAAATCATATTATCCAATAAAATAAGAAATATAATGTAGATTTATATACACAGGATCAATTAACAACTGCTCTGAGGTGAGCAATAAAATTTAACTCAATTAAATGAAGAATGCCATGTATCGATGATCCTTACTATACGAATGAAAACATTTCTTTCTTCCTGCCTCTCTTCTCCTACCCCTCTCTGCAGTGAAACAGGTCGAATCGAGATGAGAAGAAAGATTGCGTGAAGGAGAAGGCGATAGGTAGGGAAGGCAGGAGGAGGGACTCGACAGAGGGAGAGGAAAAGCAAAAGCAGTTGAACTACAGCCAAAGATGTTCTACACACACATCCAAGAAATTCATCAATTCTTCAACACTGCATGGTCACAAGAAACGGTGAAGTATCACAAATTGGAACATATCAAAGGAATGTGAGTTCAAAAAGATAAAAGTGATATAAAATCTCATTTTGATGGATTGTTACAAGATGGAATGTACTTTATAGCCATAATACGGTGTTGCAATATGGCAGTCTCTACTTTGTTGACAGCAGGCATTCTGGTGCATCCAGAAGTCTTTCAGTTGGCACTTAGATGGCCATCAACACCAATCTCATTTCTGATACGAGAAGACAATCATGAGAATGTTTTGCACAATTTGTATTTGTCACTCATTATGGAGCTAGCATCTTTGAAAGTTCCTCATCCTGCAGGCAACCCTTGAGGAATTCTTCTTGTGTCAGCTGGCCGTCGTTGTTCTCGTCCATCTTGGCAAAGATGTTTTTAGCTCTCTCTTCAGCAGAGTCGGCTGGTCGATTGGAAGAACATGCCCCCAACATATCATAGATTGCCTGCAACAAAAATACGTGCATTTAGAGGAACTTTTCCCCACAAAAATAACTAGACTTTCAACTCAAACCTATCTAGTTTGGTACAAAACAATGAAAGTACCCATCCAAATTATTCTTAGAAAGGTATGTTCCCACAACAGTTTCCACTAGGCATTAACCGTATTGTGTTTTCCAAGTGACATCGCTGGTTATAGCAACAATGAAAACTTATGATCCAGAGTTTAATTTATAATAACACAAGCATTGACCCGTCATAATTTATTGTTTCCAATATCTTTCTTGTTAAATAAGTAGTAAATATTTTCTCAAGCAAGATGAAAGTATTTTCATTCAAAAATTCTTGTTGGAAAACTTGGAAAATTTGTTATGTACGGTTTGAGGAAATTTTGCATTCGGTATTTCTGTAAAAAGGCAACTCCAGTCAAATCGGACACCAATAGATTTCAATTATTTCCAATTTGACTACCAATTCTTCTCACAAAACTTTGGTCTTGTAATAGGGTCATCCTTTTCCTTTCTCATACATTTATGAATAATTTTTAAACACCCCTTCTCTTCCATTTGTGCCTTTCTGAAGAATCTGATTTACTGGTATCAATACGATAATGATGTAATAGCCATTTCACAACAGAAATGTGTGTTTATTTCCCGAGCTTGACCAACTCAACACATAACAGACAAACTCAATTTTTACAGAAAAGCAATCCCTACAGATATCACAATACACCAAACTTCGCAAAACCCACCATCATACAAAAATGCAGCCTTCCAAATGATCTGAAGACTCTTCACTTTTCTTATCACAAGGATAAGGAAATAAAGACTCACAAAAAATAAAGAAATAGCAACATTGACAAGTGAAATAGAAAATACTACCCAAAGAAAAGATAATTTCCCTTCATACATTGAGCTCCCAACCCAACCTACATATCTATAGAAAAACTTTTAAAATAAATATACAAACTTCTTTTTGATTGCAACCCGAAAATCTTTTTCAGATACACAGAGATTTTCCTGAGGTAAAGTCCCCTAGAATAAATATGTTTCAAATAACATGCATAGATTATTTATAGGGCAGTATTAAAACTAATAGAAAAACTGTTTTCTTGATACATGCAGAATTATGACTCAAAAACAAAAACTAAGCAAAATATTATGTTTTAGAGACACCTTGAAAACAAAATATTAATTTGACGGTAAGAAGATACAGAATAAGTTCTATCTACAAATAGAAATGGTAACAAAAATTAATATTACAATTTTACAACTTTGCTAATTCTTTTTCTTCAGTTTCTGGAAATTCACACACACTTTCATGTAACAAGTATTTCTCTTAGTGCATCAAATTTCATAATAGAGTGTGTCCTAATGTCCTTGAAACAACAGTTTCAGATACACAAATTTCATACCTTAAACTGCAATCATAAAAATTCCAAAACACACCAAAACTTCTCAACTCATTTCACTATTCTCAATATCTCCTCAATGAGGTTAGATAGTGGAGTAGGTACATTAATGTTTGCATAATTATGTAAAAGTGGTCTCAAGTTTTTAAGGGTACTTTCCATAGAATTTCATACCTTAGACTGCAATAGACCTATATTCATAACTTGGACACTTTGCAAGGTATAATCCTATTTTTCTTAGGTTAATCAGCCCAACAACGCCCATATATTGAACAAAGAAGATGCTTCTACATTCCGATTTACTGCACTCCTTCTGTAACACTAAAAATATAGTACCACAAAGAGATGTGAAATAGTACACCCCACAGAAGTTTATTAGTGACAATTGGTAACACTCCACTATCAGCAGTTCTTGCTCCCACCACATCAGGGGATCCCATTTCGACCGTGCCCTAAAGGTTGAATTTTAAATCCTTACTAACACTCATACACGTCGCACATAAAGAGTGTCCTAATAAACTCTTCTGCAACAACAACTAATTTTTTTAGATCAAGCTCTCTTTCTTTAGTTTTTGATTTTAAGAGAACAACCACCACAATGTCCCGACTCCTCTATTCCTCTCGCACTCTTATGGATCTCAGACAGAGAGTTGTAGATTAAATAATTAGAGGTGGTGGGTTTCCTTCCTTTAGATTTAGAATGAAACAGCCAAAAAAGGTAAATTGTCACTAAGTTTTTTCAGAGTTTTAAATCGAAGCTGTTATTCAAACACACAGTCAACACATGCAAAGACTTTGCGTATCTTCCATGTTATCAACCTCTGAAAGTATAAGGAAGACATTTTCGTTGCTTATAAAACTTCGCAACATAATAAAAATAAGGTCTTCGCATTAAACATACCTGTACAATTTTAGTCATTTCCTGAATATCTATCACCCCATTGCCATCGACGTCATACATGCGGAATGCCCATTTCAGTTTCTCTTCCGGTGTGCCTGAAGAAGTCACATCAATAGCAAGCAGAAATTCCTGAAACAAACAGAATTCTCCGATTTAACGAGAGCGAAAAGGATGAGATTAGAAAAGTGTGAATATGCTGCATACTAAATAAATGAATTTACAATCAATTGTAGTTAATGAACATTTGTTCAACACTTCAAGAGGCAGGTTATTTACTGTCTACACTGGATGTTCAATACTCAATAAGATAAGTAAACCATGGTTTATTTCTACTATCACCAACTATTATTTCAGTCATCCAGAGACCATTTAATTGTTTCTCTCTAATAGCACATAACTAGTTTCCAAGTAGTTGATGAGTAAACGCTGAAGTTGAGCGGTTGACGTACTTTATCGTTTTGCGGTCGGAAAAGAGTTGGAAAGTGGGGTTCCTGGACGCTGCACCTCCAACGTGGCGATTTCTTATTAAGGAACTTTATCAATCACGTCGTCAGAGCTTCATTTGCAGCGCGTCCCTGCAAGTGGACTGGCACTCAGCACTCGTCGACGGCGCGTCAAGCTGCTACGTTAGTTGAAAAGGTAGAAGTCTGTGTGAAGGCTACCGTCGGACCCGCAACGAGTCTGTCAATGCGGAAGACAAAGAGGGGTTGAAACTGTTGCAAATTAGCTACAACCTGACTATCATCACTTGTTATTTTGCATAACATTTGATCGGCTTTCTTGACGAAATATGATGTTTAAAGGTAGTAGGACACATCGTATTCAAATTTAAAATGAAAACATTTGCATATTTTGGGCCTAACTTCTTATAAATGCATGTTTTTGGCTTTTGAGCACATAATGACATATTTGGGGAGAATTTCCATGAAATGCTAAACCAATTCGTCCGAAATTGGAATTCACAGAATTTTTTTTGATAAGAATTTTACTAGTTTTGTCGTATACACATACACTGTTATAAGTGCTCAGTGAATTAAAAAATGACATTGACTTTAAAACATTTTTGAAAGACTTTCTCGCATATCAGTCATCTCGTTTTTTCTGCACTCGTATTGGACGATCGGCAGGAACCAAAACGTTTTCGAAAAAGTCACCAGAGTATTCTGAGTTTGCATGATTCACGGATATTTTGTGTGTATTGACCGACTTATGACTGTCCATAAAGTAGGGAAAAATCAATCGTGCTTTGGCGTGATCAAATTGTTCGCCTTCAGGTCTTGTCCTGCGTGGGCGCGCGCGCGATCGGTTTAAACAAGATGGCGCCACACCGCAAGCGATACGTGAATATATGTGAGAAGACGAATTTTTAGCGAAATGCGTGGTTCTAAGGCAAAGATAACATTTGTACTCACGACTGTTTTTGCGTCTCAAAAAGTTTTTGGATATACCAGTGAGTTCATTTGTACTTTTTATTTCCTTGAAAATGGCATTAACGATTACATTGCTAAAAAGGAACTAATTTGCAACACCAAAAATTGGGTTTGTTGTTTTTTGAACTTGCACAAAACCGTAATCACGTCGATACTACACGAACTAACCTACAAAACACAGTAGCCTGAGGCGAGATCACGACGAAATGTCAAGACCTATTCGATACTACTACATTTTATTGTTTACAAACGATGATCATACGAGTATGATCAAGTAGGTCGTGTGAAATGAAGGAGACTATACACTCCTTGTGTGAAATGTAGCGTCTGACGCGCGACAAAACTAAAGTCAGTTTGAAATTCGAGTGTCGACTGTCGCTCACGCAGGAAACAAGCGTATCTTGTCGCTCGCGTTTGTCGCCCACGCAGAACACGGCCTTAAAAGTTCTGCAAAGTCCGCGCCAAGATATGTCTATCCTGTTTTGTTTTTTTTTTGGTTGGGGCTTTAGGGCTCGTCAACGATATGTCTATCTACAAAAAATAACTATCATAGAAGAAAAGATGAAAATATTCGCATCTTATGAAATATGATGAACACATTTGCTCACTACTTCAAATACAAGAAACACAATAAATATCACTTATGTTATTAGTCTTCTTTACCCAGCCTACTATATCTGTGCTCAAAAAGAGAGAAGTATCCCGAGTGTGGATAATTATAGAATCCTTGTCTATGGACTGATTTAACATTTAAAACGTTCAATTACCTTTTAACGGTTCGCTTCAACTCGACAAATCTTTTTTTACCGGTTAAAGTTTCAACAAACCAACCCTTAAACGATTAATTTAGTTCAGATCAACTTGGCCCACCTTTGGGTCCTAGGAATCGATATTCGGCAGCGAAACGCAAAGAGCGCAGCGGACCGCGTTTCTGAAAAACCAACCAACAATCAACCTCGTTGAAAATAATTTCTTAATAACTTACCTAACACATCTGATTACACCAATTCAACAAACTTTACAAGCAATATCCGACAAACCACCACCAAAACTAAAGCCCCTTACAATGAAAAACAGAAAAGCTGAACTGGTTTTGATAATTTCCTTTAACATTACACAGTTGTTTTAAAGAGGTTCTCTAGGCTTTGCCTGGGGGCGTGTTTATTGTAACAATAAATCGTGAATTTAGTGGGGGGTTTTTTTCAACTCTTATGATTCTTTAAACACTATACTCAGAATAATCTATAGTTCGATAATAACTGGTACATGTAAATTTACAAACATATTTGCGTTAAATTACAAAAATATTGACATTATATATGTATTATAACTCGCAGCTAACTTTTTTATCTTATCTAGGAACTTTTGCTGATTTTTTTGAATCCGCCTCTGCCTCAGGGCCCTTGATTTGGAATTGATGGAATACGTCCCTTGCTTGCTTCCGGAGAGTAAATTAGTTTATTGTCCTCCACGTGGTCATACGCAGTTTGTACTGTTTTTTTGACAATAAATTAATTATTATTATTATTATTATTACAGATAAATTTCCACTCCGTGGACAATGCCTTACCTTGAAGTCAATGTAGCCATTCTTGTCCATATCGAATGTCCGGAACACGTGGTCACAGAACTCTTCAGCGTTGCCGCTCGGGAAGAACATCTTGTACATATCGACGAACTTGGCAGGCGTCAGTCTACCATTGGGACAATCTTGCTGGAAGGATAAGCATTCCGTGAGAATCAGCCTTCCAGACTCAAGATAGGAACTACATAGTAATTCATTTAAGATTCCTAAAGAGCGGCACAGGACAAAATCTAAACGATCACTGAGTCTTTAAAGGGTTTCTCGTGTAATCAATCAATGTGAGAACAAATAACGGGGATTTCCGTGATTGCGGTAGAAAAGGAGAGGCGGAGAAGCGAAGCAGACGGAAATGAGAAGCGTAACGGCCACATGGAAATGCTTGAACCGGTGGTTATCTTCGTGAAACGTGACGCGGAAAAGCGAAGCTTTCCATTGTTGTATTTGTAAATGAGAAATATAGCGTGCTATTGAAGCTTATCTACATGGAGCGTTAGGAGGTAGGAGGGTAGAATGGTAGGAGTATAGGTGGGTCGGATAGATGGGTTTACCAACAACTTGGCCCACGTGGAGGGGTTAGTAGGAGTTATTAGTAATAGTTATTGATACTAGGAGGAGCTGGATAGTTTGTTTTTTTTTTTGTGGGGCTTTAGGGCTCGTCAACATCAAAGGTCATTAGAGCCCTTAAAACTTGTACAGGTAGGGAAAATGCAGTTACGCACTAGGGAGAGCCAACATGACTCTCCCCGCGTGTGGGACTCGCCGAATGACTCAGCCATACCCACTAAAAACCCTCCTGAATTACAACTCAAATCTCAAATCCACACATATCTCATGACTTTACTAAAACATTTAAAAAAATAAAAAATTAAAATTAAAAAAAAAGAGAGGAAAGAAGAAAATGAATGATACCCTAGCCCTCGCAACCTAGTAGCGTCGGGATCGAAAAGAACAAGAGGTGACCAAGGAAGGTCAGAAAAGAGAAAGGAAGGAGCATGGCACAAGCAAGTGGAAGCAATGCCAGACTCAGCTCGGGGCCCCATGTTTGCCAAACACGTACTTACTAGATGTAAGTCCCATGGGGGATCAGTTAAATATTCGTAATTACCCACTCTTAAGATCTCTACCCCAGCAAACTACTGAAACAATTAAAACTTCGCGATTCAATTAGAATGAAAGATATCATTTAGAAACGCGCATTAAGACTCTTCACTTAGCAGGACGTACGGCTCTTCAGCTGCACGGAACGACATTTGCGGAGGACGCGGGGCTTCGTCGAGCACTTGGCAGCGACTGCAGCTGCCATTGGATTTCTCCGTCACGATTCTATTGTCCGCACTTTCTCTTCCGGCCCACGTCCTGCCTTAATGGCGAATCGTTCACTTGCGCATTCGGACCACGCATGCGCACGCCCGTTCGCTGTTGACCATTGAACTAAGCGATACAGCCACCGAAGAACATCTGAAAACTTCTGTCCGGTACAATAACTGAAACAAATCTAATGGCAGCAAGAAGATGCAAAATGCAGCGGAACGAATCATGTCGACCCATTTCACTATTTACCCTTTTTCTTATTTGATACGCATTTCGGTAATTAGAAGATAGATTTTAATGAAATAATGCTTCCCCTTTACACTGACTTTCCCTTAATTACTGACCATGGAAACGAATCGGTTACTTACTTTCCCGACAGATAGCGTTGCTGTTCCATTCGCTTCGGGATTAGAGTGTGTGGTATTCACGTATAAAGGCAATTTTTACTCATTCGGACGTTATAAAAAAAATTTACGAGTCAAAATGCCTTCCTGTTTTGCATCAGTAACTATCCAAAGGACATTTAAAGAAATAAGTTGTTACAACAGGAGAATCCAAGCTTTCTTCTGGAGACTAACGTTAGCTTTTTTTATTCAATTCAAACCTATGTAGAAAGCACGAAAAAATACCATAAATTTTTCTCCGAGGTTATTTCTGTAAACATCTGCTCTATTAATATAGATATCTAACTGCAGAGACGTGATTCATTATGTTTATAGATTTCAAGTCGTATATTGCAAAGGCATTTTTCACAATATTCAGTGAGGTGTTCGTTTCCTTAAAGAGTCATTTTGCTTTCTTAACACGCTATTAATATAGTGACAACACTGAAATCAATATTAATTCTCTTTATCTGCCGAGATGTTATTCACTTTAACTACAATATTAATATTAAATATTACAATATTAATATTAATAAACTACAATATTAATATTAAATCAATATTAATTCTCTTTATCTGCCGAGATGTTATTCACTTTAACTACAATATAAAGTAAAATTCAAAATGGATGCTCATCAAGTCAGATGTGTCAGTTTTCTAATAAGGCGTTGTCGGCATTAATGTTATTAGTTGTTTGTTACGTGAACTGTTTTATTCAGAGGTTCACAACATTCTTTTTTCGCTGCAGTGATCAATGGACCCACATTCCCTTTTCTGATGTGATTCCCTTCCATTCTAAATTCAAGACGTTAGTTTTAGTTCATTTTATTTAATCGTAAGAAATTTTTCGTTAAAAAATTATTTGAATACTAAAGAAAATAAATTTGAAGAATGAGCAAACAAATCACTCAATGTTTATGCACTATAAGTACTTTAATCATTTTCTGTATTCAATAAGAAAGTTCATCTTAATTTATTGTACCAAATTTTATTTCATTTTCTACATTTTTTCTTAAGTACTACACATTTCCTGGAAAGACTCTAGCCATTTGTTTGAAGCAGTGAATCCCTGTAGTTCAAGTTATTTTCGGAAAACGGAACACTACTTCCTGTGGTGTTGTTCTTGTTTAGTCATTTCTCGCGTTCTTCTGAACCACAAAAAAAGTAACTTCATTTTCCTCGTTACTACGTTTGTTAATCAATTTTGCAGCTCCATGAATCTTTTTCATTCAGTTCAAATTGTTAAAGACACACGATTCGTTTAGAAATATTGGTCACAGAAGTATCCTTTGAAACACAATTTTTTATGTACTTTCTACTTCTCAAGTGCCATTAGTTCAATAATAATAAAACCATCTTCAAATTAGGAAAGTTTTCAACAAAACGAAAGAGAAAGACAACACACGCAGTTCACTCCAAGAATCTAAATTTTTAAATTTTCCTTTAAAACATGAAACAATTAAAAGTTTTACTTAAATGGGAAACGAAAAAAAAATCTATAAATATTATCATAGCAGAAACAGTAAGTATATATTGTTTCTTCTCAAGATAATTACAGCTTACTAGCAAATTCTCCGTACTGAGAAGTGGCATTCCTCAGGCAAATGCGCTCGCAGTGCTATCTGGTGGTAACACTTTAGAATCGCCAATTAATCTCCTTCCTATACCTCTATGTCGTCATCTATCATGTTTTTATACCTCTCTTTGAGGTTAAAAGTTTGATTTTTCTCTTCTTACCAGTAGAATTCTCCAAGTTTTTTCGTTTACACAGGCACATAAAAATTAAAAAATTGGTCTGAAGTAAAGACGTCATTGATTATGTAATTTGACGCGTTAAATCCGAATATGAATTCAGAATGCTCCAATTTTCTTTAAATCCGTATTAACTATATTTAAGGGTGTTTTTTCGATATTAAACAAGTGGGGGTGACGAAGCAAATTTGAAGTCATTTTCGGATTTAACGCGTCATATTAATCTAATCATTGGTTCAGACCGATTTTTATTTTTTGTGAACCTTTGTTATATATGTGTATCGATAATTAATCCACATCTGTATGCTGCTTTGGAGTTTGGACTCAAGTTTCATATGCAGCGTAAAATAGACAAAATTAAGGGAAACCAATTTTTTTAAAAAATTTTCCTGCACCCCAATTTTTAGATTCTCGGAGATAATTAACCCAAAATTTCTTCTCGTGACGATTCGCTGACAGCGTCGTCTTTCGATTCGCTTGAAACCTTCGGGTTCGAACCCGGCTCGGGGGTTTACAGCTGGGATTTCCCTCACCTGCTCCAGACAGATGTATGTTCATACTCGTAAGTTTCATACTCGGAAAATGAAAAATTGTGCATGGGTTGAATAGTTACCTATTCTTTTATATTAATGATTAATCTAGTTTGATGTTGTGATGCTTTTACGATTCTTATGATGGTAGAAAATTGGTATTGCTTCATCATAATTTCGTATTGATAAAATATCTGTCCAGTTTATATTTTCAGATAATTCTTTTAATTTATAGAAATTCATTAAATATATGTACACTTGCTTTTTTGCGATTTCGTGCCTCTGTGGGCACATTTATCCGTGGGTCAAGACGTTCGTATGGATCATGGAATATATTCATATTCCAAACCATTCAGAAGAAAATCTGGGCTTTTTTTGATAATGCCCATAATATCTATACTAAAATCACTGATTAAACAGGAATTTTCAAATACTTGTTGTTTTTCCAGGTATATGTGTAAATTGTCAATAAAGTCACTTTGATCAAGAAACTGATATCTGTTTATTGTGGATATCTCAATTTTTATCATACATTTTTATCTGTGAAGTTAAAACTTTTTCCATTTTTCATTATTTGAGATGCATAGAACTTCATCTGCTCAATTTATAATACTGTTATTATAAAATATTTGGTAATTTTTACATTCATCATACCGGTGGTAGTATAAATTCCACTTCTCCGAGAAAAAAAAACCTATAACACTTGTTTTGTTCATTAATCTCCATCAGTAATTCCAGTTTTTCAAAATTAGTATTTAAGCTTCTCTTATCTACATGTGAAAGTAAATTGTCATTTTGGTTAGTATTATTACTAGAGTTTTTTTTATCATGTATTTCACATTGTTTTTATAAACTATGCAAAGTCAAGGTTCAAGTTCAGTTATGATTTCTGAATTCCACCAATTTTCTAACAAGCTAGAGGTGGCCCTTGGCTGAGGGAACTGTTTAGCAATCTGACATTTCTTTATCGCCTTCTAGGAACTATGTCCATTTTACAGATATGGCAATGACTACGCACTGCCAACGCATTGCCTATCTCGGTATGAAAAGAAAAAAAACTCCCACTTAGGTCAAAATCTCTACAATCTTTTGTTAAATGAATTGAAGATTTCAATCTCTTGTAACAAGAAGACTGCTGACCAGATGGCTGCAAATGGATACCTGCTACACAATAGAAGAGATTGTGAGTCGTTAAATGACACTAATTTGGAGAGTGTTAACAACAAACTTGACAACCTTTGCCAGGACATAAAAGATATTAAGCGATCAATAACATTCCCATTTGACCAATATAATGTGGTAATAAAGGAATTTAAACTTTTAGGGAAATTGTAAGAAAAAGGTAAAGCAAAGAAGGAAGTAATTTATGAGGGTAAATGAACTGGAGCAAAATGACCTCCTCAAAAGCAGGTTATAAACATGAGATGAATATAGAAGGTATTTGCACAATTATTAATCATACAGGTAAAAACTAATAAATCTGAATGACCTAAAAAAACAATAAGTGCCAATGAAAACCAACATAACACATTTGTTTACTTAAACAACTAAATAATTCGAAACAAGGTTCTTGAATTTTCTAAAAACAAGGAATTAAAGTTAAAAGTATTTTCTCCTTATGAACAGTTATTTCCTTTTATGGGAAAACTATTTCGTAAAGTAAAGATTAAATGTAAAGAAAGATTTAAAATTTATATGAATAAACCAGGTAAAAATTGTTATGAAAAGAACTGAAGACTAACCTCATTTGAATTAAAAATGAATGTGATTTAGGAGTAATGTTTAAATTTCTGGGTAAATATTTTTTTGGTATAAAACTGGATATAGAAGAAATAGAACATCTTGAAATACAACAAGAACCAAATTTCCTTTTTTTTTAAGGTAGTTGAAAAGAGTATAAAATGAAATTTAGCTGACCTTAATATTATACTTGTAAATATAAGGCCTATTAAATAAAATTGGAACATGTTTGCTTACAAAATCAAGAATACATTTAAAATCTAGACATAATAAATCTGACTGAAATCAATGTGGAAAGCAGGGAAACAGTTATGGAATATAAATTGCTTAATTCTTCAAAAATACTTTTTCACAGAACCGGTAGAAGAGAGGGATACAATAATTTATCTGGGGAATTTGAAAACAGCAATCGTTACAGTAATTTTTAAGCGGGACATTTTCATACTATTATAATTTAAAAGGTTTTCAACTCTAAGCTCAATGGGAAGGATTTTTTAAAATACAAAAATATTTCATCAACAATTGGTTCATTAATAATTGTGATAAAATAATGTTGACAAAAAATTCACACTACTAATAAAAACTATGCTAAAGCTCATAATGATGTGCAAATATCTTCCTTTGTAAACTCCATCAAGAAGGAAATAGAGGTAGCAACTATATCATAATACGTGAATTGAAGTGGTATTTAAACAATGTACAGAAAAAATGAAAAAAGTTGTGAAATAATTTCAAAACCCTTCGGTGCACTAGTGGCCCCCTTACATTTATTTATAATCTGTTGTCTTTTAATTGTGACTATCACTGCTTCTTCACATCTTTCAACATTGTATTTTATTGTTGGTAATTCTCTAAGAGCAGAATGTAACAAATAGTTTTCTACAAGTCCCACTCGGTTCAAGCGTCTCTCTGGGCACGAATCAAGAGCGACGTAGACACACACCACGGCCAAGAACGAGGCAATTCCTCCTAGTTGGTAATACACGAACTTTTTCTCCTCAGTATTTTTCCAGAAAACTCCCAAGTGGCCGATTTGGAGATTAGCGCCGATGCCGTTGACCATCATCAGTGAGGCTTCGTTTTGCAGAATGCCATAGAGCAACCACAAACTTGACGACAGGAGCCCAACAGCGAACGGTAATGAAGAGGTTTCTCCAGTATTTCCCTGCTGTATATACTTTCTGCAGATCCAGATGGGGACGAGCAACAGAAGAATCGTGCATATCGATGCTGAAGTACTGATAAAATTCTTTTAGGTTTAACGAACCCATCGTCGTAGGTGTCAAACGTTATAGAAATGTGCACTGTAAACCTAACTCACAAATTCTGATCAATCCTGTTATTGTTCCGACGGACATTACGCTTCGATACGTCTGATTCGTAACCTCGACTGGCATTTTGTTGTATAAATAAACTTTCGTGTGATGATCAAAGCTTATCACTAGGTTACAATCACTTGGGAATCGATTTTACGTTTTTGTAGATCGCGCAGAGAATGAAAAAAAATGCAAATCGCAACCCCATCAACCGAGCATTCGTATCCTCGTGTTTAAGCAAATAAAGAATTTGATATCGACTCCCTACTTTTTAGTACCGTTACTACTTTTGTTATGATTAAATAACAATAAATATAATTTTTTCTACCCTGAATAGCTATTATTCTTTGGAAATAGCAAATGAATAAATGCACATATTTCTTAAATGACTCTTTTTGATGAGAGACACTTAATCCGTCACTACCCTTGGAGCCCTTGATGGGATGGTCTCTTGCTCGTATCCGGAGAGTAACTCAGTTTATTGCTCCCCCACGAGGTCATAAACAATTTGCAATTGCTTTTTGACAATAAAATGCGTAATTTTTATTACAATCAGTAATTATCATAACAAAGAACAGTGGCGTGTGGCATCGTATTCTTATCCTGACTGACAGACAGCGATCGATGGCTGCAAATGCGTACGAGAAATCTCGACTCCTCGTATCGCCTCAACGGGGCATCTACGAATATCGACTGTTGATGGGTTTTTATTAGCGAGAATATGTACTAAACTTTAATCATGGAATCGAATTTTTTATGGCTTAATGAAATAAATGAATACATTTCAATAAATTGTCATAACGAATAAGCTAGTAGACGTTTGATTACAGTAGCGCAATAACCAAAACTGAACTAATTAAGGAGTATTGAATTTCTGAATATCAAAGAAAAGTTTCTCGTTGTAGAATTTTTCTTTTTCAGCCGATCATAAACAAGTCGTTGTCAACAGCTGTCATTGTGAGAATGGAAATGGTTCGAAGGGGGCAGTCGGATTTGAACAAGGGACCTCATGATGGCCAGTAGAATGCGCTGCCCCTTTTTAATGGAATTGGGTGAATTAAATTGACTTCGTTAATTAACTCAGGAGATAAAATCGGGGATGGCCAAAAACATACGGTATTGTCCTTTTAGCAAATACATGCAGAATTACTATTCGTGGGATGATATTTCCGACATTTTGATTTCTCCGTTTATTCCATTTGGTCCAGACACTATTAATTTCGCTAATTAATTAACAAATGATCGAAAACCATGTAATATATAATACACGCATTTATGAAAACAACTAAACATTACAAGTCAAGAAATCACATATAACTAATGAAACTGATCTTGCTAACGAAAATGTCCCTCTTGACAGTGGATCAAAAGAATTAGATAATACCTTTCAAGTGGACCGTCACCACGCGTTTGTCGTGATCAATACCTTCGTTATATGCGCTCTGTACCTTCATAATGAAACGTTCGATACCTTTTTCCCAACAAATGTTTTGAAAAACTGCACCCTGCTTTTAACTTGACCTTTGCTTCATAATTTTGTCGTAACATTCCCTACGATTTCAGGAATACGAGTGATGCATTCCATATGTCCGGCAGTAACTCGAAGAGCAGTCTATAATTAACAGAGAGAAATCCTTGTAAATGGCTTTTCGCGTACAAAACCGGTGGGTTCAATGGGACTGGAAGAAAGAGACAAACGAAATGAACCTTTTCTTTTTTCTTTTCACTCCGCTTTGTCTGTTTGGATCGTCTTGTTTCTCTATCCGACTACTACCTTCATTTCCTTATGTTCTTTGTTGCAGGAATATCGTTTCGAAACAGAAGGCCATTCGTGCGCTTCCAGTTCCAAAATCTTTGCTTCCTCTGGGGTGAAAGGGCACAGAAAAGACGGCATTAGCATCCACCCAAATGATTCGGAAAAGAAGTTTTTTTCCAAAATTCAGATTATTCAGAAGATTTAACCAATTTCGTCGAAATTACAGCGCATCGCTTCAACGGCTGGTGAACTGCTCTCAACGCGAAAATCAAGATCAGTCATTTCTACACATTGCAGCACCGCTTTCAGGAGGAAGAGTCGCACACGACAAACAAAACTATCACTATCAAAGAAGCTTCACAAATCGATTTCCAAGCGTGCGCTTTCGATTGACGGAGTCCTGAACCCACGTCACAATTTCTCATTGAGAGGCCGCCGCCGCCTTATGGATCGATGACGAAGGCAATCGAGCACTTCGCCCGCTGAATTTTTCATCCGCCTTCTCCACAGGGCGATCGGCAAGTAGTCGGAAACGCATCGCGTGCGATTGGCCTGTCCTGTCGCGACGACCTCGTTCCCAACCCAGTGTAAGTAGCTCATTTCATTAAGAACCATTGTGAAGAATGAGACTCACCTTAAAGCCCTTGTACCACTCCTTGATGGTGGCCTCGTCGTAGCGGGTGTGAGACTTCAAGAAGTCCATGTCTTCCTTGGACAACTTGTCCTTGCTCCCGAAGCAGCCCATCCTGCAACGGAAACGCAATTTTCAGCATCCAGCACAAAAATATAATCGAATCCTTCCTACAACTACACATTCATATTTATATACCGTTAACCTCCGTGCAAAATTAAAATGTCTCTTTTATATACGATGAGTACAGAGCGTACCCCAGTCGTGCTCATCACTATCAGTGTGAAGGATTGAAATTCCATAGTGGATGCAATAAACTTTAACGACGAAACTTGTGATAGAGACTCGTTGGGAGGAACATAAGAGAACACGGTCATTACTCCTCGACACAGCTCGGCGTAGCACAGTTCTTCGAGGTCCTTCGTCCTAAGTGAAAAGGACGTACTCTGACCACTTCATTTTTGTTCAAGCGTTAAAGTGGGATATTGGTCGCAACGAATACTATTTAATGTATCTTATTCTGGGAGACGTTTGAGAATTTGTTCTGAAGGGTCTTATTTTTGAATAGTGTGAGAAGAGAGTCAGTTGCAACGTATCTGTCCTTGAAAGTCAGTAAAATCGTTAACAAAGCAAACATTTTCCTCCAATTCACAGCCTGAACTCCTGAAGGAAGAAATATTTAGGTGCTTTTTATAACGAAGCCATCTACTAAGAAATAAGTTGACGAATAGGATAACAAATGAGTTTTCGAAGTTTTTGCAATTTTTTTCGTGAGCTAATTGGTATATCATTTCAGTGTTAGTCAAAACCTAGAAAAAGGATCTTGGGGTTTTTTCGTTTTCTCTTTTCACGGGAAGAATTACATATATCCCGTACAATAATGAATTACGAACATGATTTTAATGTAGAAATTTTTCTTAATGTCTGAAATTTAAGATATTTTCTTTTTCACTGGACGAAAAGCGGTGGAAAAGTTTGGTGAGTTGTCCGGAACGAATTCTCCGTCCCCGATGATTAGACAAACGAGCTGGAAGTTGCACTTGCATTGCAGAGCATCAATCAAGGAGGATGTGCAGAAGGTTAAAAGAGGGTTATTTAGAGTGAAATATGATTCTCCGAGGTTACGCTTTTGTTTAAAATATCTCATCAACTAATTGTGTTACTATCTCGGTTTGATTCTTAATTCGAAAAACGGGTTTTCGGGTTATTCGTTGAGGAGACGTCTGTCGTCGGCGATGATATGATTCTATTTCCGATATATTTCGGAAAATAATCGTGATATAAACTAATTCTGTATAAAAGAAATGTTATATGAAATATCAAAAAGTATTTCTGGATGTCTGACACATTCATCAAAGCAGAGAGACCGCATGTTTCTTATGTATTATAGGAACTCACTAAGAAATCATTTTTTTAAATTCTGATTCTTAAGTGACAAGATAAAAAGAAATAGTTTTTCGAAATTGTTTCATCACGAATTGTTGAAAATAGCGCCACGACTTCCGAGCGTAAACGCGGTATTGAAAGCATCACAACATCAAACTAGATTAACTTTGAAATTTGTCTTTTATTTACTGTCCTTTATTCGAATTTTCAAAGTAAAATAAATATTCACATTATTATTTAAAAACATACACCGACATATCAGTCCATAAATATAGGAAAAGTGTTATGAAATGTAATTTCGTTGTAGACAGGAATAGATGTGTTTTCGTATCTGCAGTACGTTCGTTGTCCTCCTATGTATTTTATCATTATCATATCTTTCGTTTCAGTTTACGAAAAGTGTATTCTACGTCTGTTGGGTCCATTTACACTGCTAAATATTATTCAAGCTTCTTGAAACACTAAACTAAATGTGAAAGTGTAGCAGTTATAAATTATTTTACTGCGTCTATAACAAACTTTCACGTGAAATACGGCTCAAGCGGATGTAATGCACACTAATTCCACTTTACGTACAGAAAATTTAAGCAAAATCGTTGGAGCTGTCTTCGAGAAATATTCGAAAGAGTACTTTGACCTTCATGTGGAGTATCCTTTGTCTTAAAGCTAAAAAAATTACAGCACGTGCTCAATACGTTTTTGCTAAATTTACTGCACTCCCAAATTCCTAATACATCCGAAGATATTCAAGATTATAAAAAGTGGAAATTACATGCATCGGGAGGTATAAATTCTTTCATTTTTGTTTTTAAGAAAATTCATTTTATAGGGGTTGATTTCAAACTCTACTTTATCCTAACACGAATTTTCAAGTTATTCCGTCACAAAATAGGGAACACCCTAGTTGAAGATTCTAAATTGTATTCCTCCCAATTACTGATTTTGATTCAAATTTATCTCGTTCCATTCCCTTTGCTTAATTCTTTTTTGCTAAATTTACTTGAATCCAAACTGTGAACTCGTCACTGATATCTATCATTTTTGATAAGTTGAATATAGCATCCCCTAATCTCTTCGACCCCGAAAACTATGGTCTCAACACTAATATAAGTCATTTTACATTATTTATACATTTCTTCCCTTAACCAAACGGAGTATATTCCCTCATAGGGGGTGATCGTAGACTTATTGAGTAAGCATTATTTTTCAAAAAGTCACTGAGCCATTGTTTATTAACCAGTGGTGCAAAACCCTTGCACATACTTTCTCATACACGTTTTCCATCTGCAGCATAGACTGAGAAAAATAACGTAAGAGTGTTATGTGAATGTAATTTCGTTGCAGACAGAAATCGATGTGTTTTCATATCTGCAGTGCGTTCGTTGTCCTCCTATGTATTTTATCATTATCATATCTTTCGTTTCAGTTTTCGAAAAGTGTATTCTACGTCTGTTGGGTCCACTTACACTGCTAAATATTATCGAAGCTTCTTGAAACAGTAAACTACTGTGTAAGTGTAGCAGACAGAAATTATTTTACTGCGTCTATACTAAACTTATATCGTGGAATGAAGTTTGAATGCGAGATAACCGAAGTTCCACAAATGATGTTCGATCTCGAAGGGTCATGTGGTGGCGACGCAGCTCGTGTATGGGCTCGGCTATTCCCGATGCGGATACTTTAAAACGATTCGATTTCTCGTCGTGGAGTCGTGCTTCGCAGTGACGGCGGTCGAGGGGAGAGTGTCCGTCCATCACTAGAGCACGAGCGACATCACTCGAAGTGGGATGAAATAGCGAAAGGGAACTGCTGCGGCGAATGAAGACTCAACAGGTGCAGAGGCCTCGCGTGCCACATGGACCGAACACACTACTTCATTCACATACAGAATGGAACCCTTCATTCGCTTCAGCGTTCAACCAAGTTACAAATACACGCGAGGAAATGTTGATGTTACGCGACAAAATATGTTTTTAAATATATGTAGAAGTAGACGAAAAATGTTTGTACGAAGATATACAAAGATCCGACACCGAGTATGAGTGCACGCGATCTGGCAAGGAACCTAAAACTGCGGCTGAGTTTTAATCTCCATCGTCCGAGAGCTAAGGTTCGTTCCAATATGTATGAAATTCGTAGCATATCTCAATCCTTCGCACTGAGGCAGATGCGAGTATAATTGTCACCAAATCTGGAGTTCCGGGTTCGAACTCGACGGCTCCAGCAAGGGATTGACCCGGCAGTGAGTTTTCATTGCAAGCGAGGGCTTCGACGAAATCAGAGTATTCGGCAACACGAAGGGAGAAGTCATTGAAACTGATTCAGTGTCCACGACATTATGCGATATTATGTCGAAACGTTTTCGAAATCGATAAAAAGGATCGCAAAAAAGAGGTACTACTTCCCAAATGATCGATTTTGTTCTTCGATAACTCACAAGCGAAACCGAAACCAAAGGTAAACCGGAGAATGGAATTCGCTCAGCATTTATGGTTTGGAAAGCTATCAAAATTGAATAATGTAGATAATAAATTGAAGGCGAGCCTCCACGCACCTAGCAGTGTTTTTGTGGACACTTGTTCACTCTCGTCTCCGGTTCCTTCCCGGAGACGCAATGCCTACCACGATTGGTGGCAAGGGTAAGGCGAAATCGCAATCTGACAAATACATCGATGTATTCGATCAGAATATTGAGAGTAAACATTCAAGAACAGAGATAAGAGATCGTAATATTAATAACATTTATCAGAATGCAGCACTAGTGTTGCGCATGCAAACTGCGCAGGAAGTCATTATATTTACGTTTATTGCTATTTGCGTGTTTGATTTCAGACAAAGTTGTGCGTAACATACAGACATTCCATGTACTATCGCTTAAAGACGCCGGTGCTATAATGGAAGAAGCACTCACCTTCAGATCCTCAAATCCGTAATTCTCCTTCCATTATGAACATGTTTGCAAGCCTTTATTTAATTTGACCTCTTAATCTCGCGACTGAATTTTAAATCCGTTCTCCCAACAGATGGAGCTGACGTCGATGCAATATTACGTCTTCGCTTCCACGTTTGGGTGTGTGTTCAAACCCTGGGTTTCCCTCGCCCACACCAGACGAACGTCAGTTCGGTACCACAAGTTCCCAGGCAACCCAACATCTCTCCTTCCCAAGTGGAAGAGCCTCAACCTCCTTTCGCCAAAAAACTAAACGAGCAACTTAAGTTTTTTTTTTACTTTTTTGAATTACGATTTCATTCCGAGCAAATTATTTGCGGGAAAAGCGAACTGTCGAGAACTTCCTGACCAAACAAACAACTTATTTGGAATCTACTTTTATGAACATTTTGAACACTATTCGACATAAAATATTAAATCGTTTTCAGAGATTTAGTTGATATTTTTACTAGGATCTACTCGTGTGAAATATGCAAGAAGGTGGCATTTGGCTTTTTGCCTTCCCTTAATAAAAACCTTAATTTATTATATTCATTCGTTTTAGTACATAAACGCTTGTTTTTAAAAAGATTTCTTATATATTATTTCAAAGTCCATTGTTTTCCGCTTCTTGGAAGAGTTTTCATTGCCACGCAGTGCACCTACGTGTGCTCTGACGCTTCATCGAGCACTCATACCCCAAAACTCCATCTCGAAGCATCGAAAATTGAAGACATTTCTCTTCTACATTTTATTTCAGAATAAAAAAGACCCAAGAGACCTGCTCCTTTACATTCAGTCTCGGAACTCTCGTCAGTTTTGACGGATGTCTTCTTTTGGCAAAAATGGATTAGGAGATGATTCACAACGATGCATCACCGTGCATGTGCGTTCATGATACATTCATGACGTCAGAGGTGACGGGCCCTCACCCCATTAATCAAGTCAAGTCTCGAGAAAGTGGATATTTTACATCACTTCGTTATTTTCATCGGTTCGTCAAAGCACTTGCTGCCTTCGCCGATCTACATTCATATTATCCCCGTGTCGACATTTGACTAATGTCAAAAGACAAACATGCATCAATATCAAATGATCAGATTTTCTTTATATCTCTCTCACAATCTCGCTGGAGGTTCTACTCCCACACAAGAGAGTGTCTTTGGGAAACGTCGTGAAGATCCCCATCAAACATCCAAAGTGAAACATGATCGCAGCGCCGTGACGTCACAAGCGGACACAAAGACGATATGGATGGAATCGCCTCGCGACTATAGGAAAATTCAAAAAACAGTATACACCAAATTTGAGAGAACTGCCAACCTACACAATTGATTCCCCCTATGTCGTATACAACTCGACTAGTGATATTTTCATCTTATACGTTGGATTCACTACCACCAAACTTGACGAACTAATTCGAGGAGAACATGTTCTTAAAATTTTCTTTTTTTTCCTTTTTTAGAGTAACAGAAAATCACAATTCCCATTTACAAAATACATGTGTAATTTATGCAAGAAATCTTTATTTTTTAATCTACTTTCAACAAAATTCATTTTACGGTAGTTTCTTTGTTGTTTCCATAGCGTTGGTACGCCCGTTACGAATGTTTCAATAGTACCACACGGAAATTTTAACGTGCGTGCTTCGTTTGCCGAGGTGTTATCGTTTAATAATTTCTTGAGCGTGTGTTACTTTTGTCAACCATGGCCGAGAAACTGAAAAGGATTCCTGCAGTTCAGAGTTCACTGCAGAAGAGTATTTTCCACATGTACTCGTTCATTAAGAATGACCCTCGTGAAAAGAGTATATTTGATACTGGTGGTGAAACGGAAGTTTTGGTGAGAATTGCCCAACTATTAGGTGTAAGTATTTCTCTGCATTATCTATGATTTCATGTTAATCGTAAGTTATCAATTAAAATACTATGTAATACAAGTATGTGCATTTAGGTTAACCAACAATGAACACTTTTAGTTCAGTTTAATAAGGCATTAAATGTAAATGGGTTCCCCCTTCTTTTCTTTGTATTTATAGTAAATAAATTTAATAAATATAGTATTTATTGTATAATTTGATTTACACACTTTTTATTCTTTATCCTTTTGTACTTCATAAAGTGCTTTGAATTTGATTTCTATCTAGGGTGCTTAATATTTTCTTACCATTACATTGTCAGACACATTTTCCATGTAGTATCAAAAATTCATTTAATACTAAATTGATTCCAATTAAAATTAGTAATATTATGTTATTCAAAATTGCGAGTTCATCTTTAGTTAAGGGCTCAATTAATTTTTTTTTTAATTTATCGGACCAAAATTGCACAGATTTTTTGCGTGTTTTGTTCGATATTATGTAGTCAAGTCAAAGCGAGTGTCGGGTTTTTGTTCTAAAATATTGGTGGTGGCTGCCCTGAAACACCAATCGAGTCCGCCCGGAGTCAGCCATCTTGGTGTTTTTGGTGTATTCTCTTACGGTAACTTGGCTATACGATACAACCGATACTAAGGACTTCGATACTCGATATTCAGTGTTCGATACGCAAGACTCCAACTATCGAGTACGTACCACTATCTTTCACTTCGATACTCGATACTATGCACCCACATTATTTGTATGCAAAAAATGCAAGTAGTTAAAAATTTTAAAAAATCCGCGTTACGTTGGAGGTAGCAGCTCTCACAGATAAATGGAGGTTGCTTTTGTATCTCTATCTTTTTCACGCGATTCAATTAATAACTTTATCAGATTGTTTTCAAAAGTATTCGGTTCTGAATAGTAGCCGATGCCGTCTAATATCGGCGTCTTATCCCAAGACAGCACTCGCCATTAACCTTGGAGGGCGACACTCGATACCCCGGTCCCTGCAAGGGCCTCCCAACCTTTCACTTCCCATCACGTGCAAGACATGGAGTTCCCCATCCACGTCGTCAAAGAGAAGGGGGCAGAGAAGAACTGAAGAATCCGACCTACACAGCACAGGTCCAAATGACACTTCTGTTGTGACAGACAACCTGTTGTGCGCAATACACGTTTATCGAAAAACCGCCCTTTTACTACATCAAGCAATCTACAATAAAAGTAACCTATACGACGCAATCCAAGAGAACAAATATCAGGAACTGATGAAAAAAAATGTATTCACGAAATCTATTTCAAGGATACGATTTGTTTTTACATCAAATAATATACAAAGAGTATCAGACGAAACAGAACAGAAAAACGAAACAGAGGAGAAAAGTAGTTATACACAGTCGAAGAAAATTCAATTCAAAAGTTGTGAACTGTCCTACGTTAACATATACTCTTTCAAAATTTCACTAATTACAGGTCCTCTCTCGACGCTTCCTTATTTCTCGTATTTTACGCGTATATATTTTACGAAGAATTTAGCTTTTATGTCTCTAGGTGTTATTTCTAAATATATCAGTGTTGTTCTACAATAATTTCAAACCATTCGGATTCGCTGAGGAAACGGAACGATGTCCGCTGCTTCCTCAGATCAGCGAACCGCTCGTCAACTTCAAATCAAATCACAATAATAATAATAATATTAATAATAATAATAATAATAATAATATTAATAATAATAATAATAATATCTTTGGCTAGCACACGCACCCCGTGTTTACAGGTTTCTTTACTTAGATTTTTCAACGATTGGGAAAATAAATTTTTTACAAAAAAATAGGTTCTCTAACTAGATGCTGTATGATCATAAATGTGTGTTCACTTGCAATAATACGAAAAATTACATTAATTCAAAACTGCATATTTTGCCCTCCTTTTAGATATCTCTCTAAAACAACGAACGGATATCGTTCGAACGCATGGACGGTGTCACTCTAGAGTGAAACAGCACAAAACAATTAAATCTGATTTATTACTTGGATAAATTTGACATCGTCACGAGTTTTGAAATAGATTCCGAGGCATTGCGATCATCCAGGGGCAGAAGTTCCACGCATATCAGATGCGTTGCATAAGCGTCTGCAAACGACGCGCATTCCACGAACGCTTCATTTACGACCGACCCCAACACCATCTTTTATCTCTGACGAAGGATTCTTATGTTGGTGGCCCAAAGCAAAAATGCTTAGGGGGCAAAATTTGAAGCTGTTCCTAATCTATTCAATTATGTCCGGCATAAAATCATCCTGGCGGAAGACATCCCTGTATCACTCAATAATTTTTTCTGTATTTCCCCTTTTTGTGGTTTGCGTAGCGACGTATTAGTTAATATTTTGTAATGTTACAAATTGTTCGGTGTAGATTGGAATAATATTTTTAGTAACACTATTTAACATGGAATACATACAATTGACAAAGATTTGTTTTTTTCCACTTTTCGACAGAATTTCTTCAGTGACGACAGAAACCGAATCTCACTTCGAAAACGCAAACGGGAGATCGTGCGCAAGAAAACTAGGAAAAATCCTCACCATGTTAAGTGAATACATCACGAAAAGAAATGAAAAGGACTAGTGAAGGTGTAGGATTTGCCAGTGTTCGTGACAAGTACAAAGTAGATAAAAATGTACACAAATCTTATATTAATGACGAATAGGTGTAAGGAACCTCGCTCTTCATACGCTGCTCGCCCGTCAATCCCACGCGAAAGATTCGAGATCGGAGGCGCCTCGGGCCGCATGCAAAACGCCGATCCCAGAAGTAAGTCACGAAGGCGAGTGACGAAACTTGTCAAACGGGTTTCAAAACAATTCGCACGTGACGTCACGCAGAAACGAGTTCTCTCAGACGATTTCCTTGAGATCGAAGGAAACGATCGGAAGCACACACGCGTCACGCCTTCATTGACATGCGAGTCAGGGAAAAATCATACACGGCTCTTCTCACTCGCGCGACTGAAACAAAACCAAGGACACAATGCAAAAGTGGAATACTTTAATGAGACGTTCTTTTCATAGAAAGAATCACTTCTGACTTCTGCTCGCAGATTTCGGACATCGACGCTTCCGTTCTGGTTTGGCGAATGCTGGGCTGCTTCCCGGCCCTCGAACGGATTACGCGCACCGGGACGAGATAAGAGCTCCACTACTGCGAAATGCGTCGATGCTTAACAGTTTTAGAATTATTTATTACAAATATGTCGGTGACGGAAAATCTACCGTGAGATTATAGGGAGCAATATTGTGGGGTTCGAGATAAGCGGTATTATAGTTACTGGCTCTAAGTTTTACATTGCTATATTATGGTACATGACACCAAGTCTAAATGAACATTTTCTTTTAACATAGGTGATAATCGTCAGTACTGAATTTAATACGAACTCAATATTTACGATAAAATGCGAATGTTTTAGGTTTAGGGCTTCGGGGATTCTCGTGGCCCGGTCTCGTTACGATCTTTCAACAATGGGTCCTCCCTTTCGAGAAAGAAGCGGCGGCGGCAATCGGTTCCAAACCGAAAGCGGCCGAGCTGCAAAGTATTCCCCACCCACGAGAAACTCGTAAGAAGTGATAGAAACGCGAGTGGAAGTTTCGTTAGTTTTTAGACAAGCATGAATTTAAATATACGATTCGCGAACACTTCCCTGCCGTCGTGTTTACATCCGGAAACGTATCGGGAAACCCGTCGATCGCAAAAGCCACCGATGTCCGGGACACGGACTTCGCCTGCAGCGACGGCAGAGGAAAATCTTTTCGTTATTCTAATTATCGATTTATGTGCGGCGCACTCCACCCAAAGGGCGGGAGGCGACGGCGGTTTTGCAATTGCAGCGCAGCACTTGTTGCAAACACGCTACGAAGCCAGCAGCGCACGGGATCGATCGATTAGGACTCAGACAACGCTAGTTTTTACAACCAAACACTGAGCGACGTCTCTTTAATTCACGTGCACCACACGAGCCAAGCCACACCTCCTTTTTCGTGTGTTCGCCACACGAGCCCAGGCGCTGAGAGTCAGCTTTTTTCGTGTGAACTTGTGCCTTCGCCGCAAGAGAACAGAGAAGGATACTCACCCTGGCACTCAGCGAAGAGCACAATGACGCGAGAGGTAGCGAGAGCGACGCAGCGGAATCGCAGCGGAAGGCAGACAGGCAGACAGGCAGACAGGCAGGCAGGCAGGCAGGCTCACTCACTGGACGCCTCTCCTCCCTTACATTTCGGCCACAGTCCCAGCAGTGCGTGCGCGCTCGGTCCCACCCTCCGACCAACCGACTAACCGAGCGACGAGCGGCAGACGGACGCACCGCTCCGATCAATGCACAACACAACACTCCGGCACGAAATCAATATGTGTGGTGTGTACAGCGGAGGGGCGGCGCGCCAGACACTACAAGCGGCAGGCAGCGAACCTCCGGCCGACACTCCTCCGCAACCTACGCCAAGGAACTAGTGCTCCGCCGGAGCGACGCTGGTGCTAGCAGCTAGTTGTGCCGAGCAGCGAGGCGCCGCCGGGAAGTCCGTCGCTCGCGTCGCCTCCGCCCGGGCGGCGGCAGGGGGGGCGGCGAACGCGCCATTGCCCGGGCGGGGTGCCGTGGAGGGGACAGGCACAGCTCCCAGTGCGCGCGCGCGCAGTCGCACCAGTGTGTGTGTGTGTGGATGGGAGGGGGCAGGCGTCGGTCGCGGAGGTCGCTGGATACCCCCAGGCAGCGGCAGCGGAGCAACGCAGTGGAGCTCCTGCCGCCTGCGAGATCAATGCTCCCTCGGCACGCGTCGAGCAGCGTGACCCCTCATTACGACACAAGTGGGCAGGAGACGAGGATATGGGAATAGAAATACATTTCTTTCTTCTTCCAATGTTTTTTATTGTTCCTTATCGTTTTCGCACGCAGCCCACAAACATCTCCTGGGCTAACTTCGAGGTCTCTTTATGGGACGACTTAGAAATTTATAAGAAACTTTAGAAGCGAGAAACTACTGCAGCGCGAAAGGCCGGGAGGGACGTTCTCCACGGAAGTGGTTCCTCATCGAGTCCCGCCCCGTTACTGCTTCTCGGTCTCGCTAAGCACGTCAGCCAGCTCGCGACGAGCACTAAAGCTTCACGGGCTTTCCGATTCGAGCGACGTAGAAGATCAGTGGATTGAAAGAGAAACTTTCTTCGGAAAAATGTACGTAGTAGAAGAAATTAATTTACCGCGGCAGTTCATTGAAGTGTGCAGACGAGAGTTGATAAATTTTCATTAAACAATGGTACAGTTAATAAACAATTCTAAGATTTCGATGAGAGTTATCGAGAATCACTTTTAAAAGAGCGGATTTTTGGGCCGAGATATATTAACGCGTTTTCTCCGCGGACAGCTACCAGTTCGTAGTCCTTACGCAACATCCGAATCCAGACGTAGTGTAGGCATTGGGCAGCGACAGGGGTACAAAGTAGATCCCCAGGGACCAGAAGTTGATTTTGGAGAGGATTCAATCCACTAGAATGTTTGATACTTGAATAGGAATTGTCCAATCATAATTGGAAATACGCCTAGAATCATAATTATCGATATATAGCAAAAGCAACATCGCGACTCGGTGAAGTTGGAGACCTTTACTTCGAATGAAACGAAGTAATATGTCAATAAGGGCGATATGGAGAAAATTCAAAATGTCACAACTATATCCCTTTGAAAACGGAATATCGAAAACTCTACGATACGACATCTTTCGGTAAATCCGTGAGACGAACCCAGAGCATCGTCATTGAGAAATTCACGGCGACGGAGCACAGCTTATGCTGGGACTCTCATCGAGTAGCCCTCGCACTTTCACATTTATGAATGAGTCGTTACAAATAGCGGCAGAGACTCGTCGACCTTCGCTGCGCCTCGCTTCGATGGAAAAAACTCATTCGATAGGAATTTCTCGAAGCGATCTGGCGATTCGGAGAGAGCTGCGTTTGCACTAATCAGCCCCATCAACACTTCTTCCTCCCGAAGAGCAGAATCTGAACACAGGGAAGTGCGAGTTTCGTCTTCGAGGTTCGCGCGTCGAGCGCGATTGCAATCATTATTTTCAGCGTTGTGTCCTACATAAGCGTCGCTCGAGTGCTGCAGCGATTTGTCTCTGCTTCTAACGAGGAGAGCATTTGCGAATGTGGGTCACACCGATCATCCCTTGTCGACGAACATTGCATTGGCCACGACTACATCCGAGTAGCCAACCTTCGGAGTTATTCACAAATTAAAACAATCGTCACAATACGAAACGTATCGAGAAATCGAGAAGTTGAACGAGGGGAGGGAGAGGTATAATCGTTCGGGAGCACACTGGCACATATCTTATTGATCTTCAGAAGCCGTACCTTCCACCACGCCGTACACCCTCCCGTGAACTTCGATATTTGCAGCTCATCTCTTCATATACTTCAAATCTTCCGCCCCCAGTCGGCGCTTCGTGACGTGTGTCGTAAGAAGGACGCACTTTTGAACAGAATGCTACTTCGATACTTGTGGGTCGCACGCAGAGCACTTTCCAATCGGAACAAATTGATTTGGACTGGAATCGTCCCGACCTCGCAACGCACTTCCTCCTTCCAAGCATTTCTCATTTATTCAATGTTAAGAACTTGTAACGATACCAGCTGAACCTACTTATACAAGATATTATTGTTATATTATTAATATTTATGTTCCAATATCGTGATTTCTTTCCCTTTCATTGCTTTCCATTAATACACAATGATTCTGTTTAGAAACAAAACAAAAAATTGTAATGCTGTGTTCCGTAGTTTCGTTGCGCAGAAACTACTCGCTAAGGGAAAAGAACTTGTCCGATAAATGAAGCCGTCGTCGCGATTTCCACGCGGAGGAACGCAAGTCCATTCGCGTGCTCCGTGCGAGTTTGTTTTCACTTCGACGAGTATCGTAATTCCTTTAATTATTAGGTACGGGAACTTTGAGAAACTTTTTCATTAAAGAGTAGAAATTTCCTCGTAACTTCTAACAAAAATAACTTATTCGAACAACGAAATGTCTGGAAATTATCAACCTGACGTAGTAATAATACGCATTCGGAGTTACGATGATGGACTTGATTTCGAAAAAGCAATCTAATTTATACTTGGAGCCTAATCAAGAACAAAATGCCTCTTCTTAACCAATACGGAGCCCTTATAATCGCGAATCACATATCTCGGGGAAAGGAACCGATCCCGAGTCGCTGCTTGTAATTTCGGAAACTACTCCATCGACTGTAAGTTAATATATACAATTAACTTTAATATATTTCTTAAGGGCCTTGTCCGTCTTCGCCTCCGGCCAATGCTCGTCAATACCGCAACCCGCGCTGCACCAGAGTCCTGCGGGCGACAGAGCAGCAGACAGACACGGAGGGGTTTGCCAAATATTCGTCCGTCATTCCTGTCGTATTCTGAAAATCGTTATTCAGTCGTAGACTTTTGTCGCTATGAGAGTATTGATATGCTACGAGATCTCTCTAACAAACATGCGATTCTGGAACTAGAAGAATTCTCCTCCTATCGTTCCGTATCAACAGTTTTCCAAATTAGCTATTCATCGTTACCTAACGTGGATTTCTGTACCAACCTCGAAGCTGAAAATCAAGATGTTGGCAGAAGTGTATAGCGTGTTTCTCGAAATGTCTTGTAAACATTATTGATAAGTTCCAGATTTTTAGTCGATGATAGTGAATAATATATTGCTTTCAATCAACCATTCCTTTCTTAATTAAGTCTTTTTACAGGTCCCATCCTGGCCCGGGTTTGTCTCCGTTTTTCCTTCGGGTAGAGGCGGATTTCTTTTACAGGTTCTCTAGACTTTGTCTAGGGGCGTGTTTATTGTAACAATAAATCGTGAATTTAGTGTTTTTTCAACTCTTTATGATTTTTAAACACTATACTCAGAATAATCTATAGTTCGATAATAACTTGTACATGTAATTTTTTGCGTAAAATTACAAATATATTGACATTATATATGTATTATAACTCGCAGCTAACTTTTTATCTTATCTAGGAACTTTTGCTGATATTTTTGAATCCGCCTCTGCCTTAGGGCCCTTGATCGGAATTGATGGGATGGTCCCTTGCTTGCTTCCGGAGAGTAAATTAGTTTATTGTCCTCCACGTGGTCATACGCAGTTTGTACTGTTTTTTGACAATAAATTTATTNTCCGAGGATTGGCTGCCCCATTGAGGTTACATGCGAGTTTGTGACTTTACGAGTAGGTGAAATGTATCACATAACCATTCCTGTATTAGTGTCAGTACGTGAAATTGTTTTTAATATATGAAATATTACCATTAATCTGTCTCAAAGTTTCTGTCCTCAGATTATGCTGTGAAATGGTAACGAGTGTAAAATATTACGCCACAGTATTTTGAGGTGGTACTTCATTCCTAATAAGGCGTGAACTTCCTTATTACAAATTAATTGGCGTGATAATAATAGAAGTTGTATTGAAATAATGATTGGTTTAACTAGCTCATACAATTCTGTGTGTGCGGCCACACCTCTAAAGATGAAAAGCATGAACTGTATGTAACCAGTATTAGCAAGAGCATATGATCTAATCTGTGTGTGGAGGTTTCAAGTGTAAGTGTAGATGATAAAAGACTGTGTCCCTGATTCACTAGAGATTGTGATATTGCGAAGATAATAATCAATAATACGATGGATGAACCAAGGTTGTTTTAGGCATGCAGAAGTTTGGATGTAGGAAAATACAGTTTCCTATTGTCCATGGACTTTTAGTAGACAAATGGGGAAACTCAGTTTTCAATAGGGGATGAGAAAGAACATTCGAAAAACTTTCTTATTAAAGTATTAGTTTATTTATATGTCATGGTATGATATATGGTATCAAAATGATATGATTTATGGTGTCAAAATAAGTGAAAATTAATAAAATATTAACAGAATACGTTCTAAAGTGCACCAAATATATAATTTCATAGGAATGCATGAGGTGTGTGTAGCAATGTACGAAATCCACTGTAGACAACTCTTGAAACTAGTATTTATTTAAAAAAAGAATGGTGCTGTCCTCCTTTGAATTTCATTTTCATGTTGCAATCAATTTTCATTAATAGTTATTTAAAACAAATGTACACTAATTCTGTTAGAAAAACAAGAAACAAAAAACAAACCTTGTAACAAACAAATACAAGTTCTACTTTAGGGTCATCAATATTAGAAAGTGCAATCATTATCACAAGATTTTTAATAATTCCCCAAGAGACCTAAAAAATTTTCGTTTACAGAATGTCTTGGGGTCCTGATTTCCTATTGTCTCGGTAGTGGTGGGAAAAGAATTTATGATCAACACTTTAGGCTTTTTTTATGAGAATTGTTCAGCTCAGGAGAGTTTAATGTTATTACAATGATACACTTATTAGATAAGTTTTTAAAGAACTAATGAAACTAGTACTAAGTGTAACCATACGAATCATTGTCAATTTTTTATAGACTTGGAACTTGTCAGAGTATAAGGTAAGTGAATAGTGATACCGTCCTTAAAATGTCTAACATTCTACGGAATTTCTAAGTAAAATGCACAACGAACCGAAGCGAAACAGGCGGTTGACGAACGCGAAGGCCGGAACCTACGAAGGCTGACGCAACTCAATCACAATTTTCAATTAAAAACTTGGGAGCCTATTAGCATGGGAGTATTGGTACATTCCCTGAAGACCCGCTGCTCATCGCCCCACGGACGCTCTCCGAACGAAGAAGAAAAACATGTCAGAACGTTCGCTCGTCCTCAGAACCCCGACCCTCTTCCCACGATTTGCTACATTTTTATTAATAGAATAGAGGATTTGTCAACGGATTTTTCCCCACCATCTGCCACTTTTGAATACAAAAATTACAAATGTGTTCAGTTACTATTTTCCGAAATTCATTTCAACAGAAAGTAGGCGCTGCAAATGATATTTAATGCGGTATAATCGCCGGAAGACCTTCCAAACACTTTTCCGCTTTCCATGAATTCAAGGTTACGACTGAGCTCAATGGAAAGAAAGGTTGCCTCTTCACAAAGGAATTTGAATAACTATCATTTTCACTGACACCAACGCGAGGCCAAACATTTCCAAAGAACAATACACGGATCCCGAAAACAACATTTTTATCCAAATTATCACAAGTTAAATAAAGAATACAGTGGTTCAAAAATATAAGTTTTGCCGAGCGTAAAGAAAACAAGAAACTTAGTCTCGTCGGTTCTCACTTATCGCACCCGATGTTACAAGCCCAGTTACATAAACGTACAAATTACTAAACATAATTTTCACGTTGAAACGCTATTTTTCAACTTGTGTTAATTGAAAGAGTGGAAAATAAAAAGTCGAGTAAATTCGAGAGTTTTTTTTACATTTTCTCCAATTTCATTAATTTTCCGGAATCGAAACACGAGGTCGAGACGCGGACCACGGGGAACAAATCTGCAATAAAAAGTAACACTTGTAATTTCGACCACCGAGTGAGAAGTGTGCACATAAAAGACAAATTGGAAACAATACTTTATTACTCACACATTCGTTCAATATGTATTCCACATGTTCGAAGCGTGTTCAAAGGTAGCACGAAGTGTTTCTCGATCGATCGCAGTCATGCGTGTTCTGCTCGCTTTCAATGTACGAGAACTTCCTGCATTGTGTGAGGAATAAAGTTTGCTTTCCAATTACTCTTTTATGTGTACACTTCTCACCCGGTGGTCGAAATTACAACTGTTACTTTTTATTGCAGATTTGACTTCCGCATGGGCCGTGTACCGTGTTTACAAAGTCAGAACGGGTTCTACGTGGGTCTAAACAGGGTAACCTTCATTCTAACTGCCCTTGAATTTGAATAATATTTATTTGGCGTTTCCATCCTACGAGCACGTATTCGCAAAAATCTGAATTAAATTCTTTTAAGCCTCTGTCATTAACAGAAAAATTCCTTATTAACGCAATTTCATCCTGAAAACAAAATCCCAAGTGATGGTGTAGATGCGTTTCCCTTGAACTCGCAACATTCATGCGCAGAGTTTGGAACCAATACCTATGCTCCTAGTGTTCTAGACAAGGACAGACTCGATTCAATATTGAGGGTTGAACTTGGACACCTTAGAACCAAGCACGAAGGATCCAAATTTCCCAAAGGTTTTGTTTTGCAGCCAACTGAAGTATAAAATAACTTCTTTAGGAGCAAGTGCCTGGGCAAAGCTTGTACCCTGCTCCTTTGTCATTTATTATTACGCCGAAAGGGGTTAGTCGCCAAAGTTCCAAAACAGTTGTGTCCTTGGCTTACAGAAATACTAGGCCAATGGTCTATAGCTGTTTGAGCTGATTTAGCACCTCTTAGCCATGATTCAATGACATGGATGCACTTCTACTATCAAGCGTGCTTTGTCATTAAAAGGGAAAATCGACATCGGCTCAAATTTACGCAAGACTGACGTTAGTAGTTGAAATGGGGAAAAAGATCAGTGAAATAAATAAAAGTAAGTTAATGTAAGTGGATTAGTAGAAGTGATTTGAATGCGAGAAAAGCTGATGAGGTCAGATGAAATGCAATAACATAAATAACTAAAATACAATAAAACAAAAAGTTCAGTAGGATAAACACAAATGTAGAAAATTGCAAAACTCAAAATTGATCAGAATAGATAATCTAATGAGCTAAAGTAAGTAAAATAAATTTGAGTAAAAGAATAAAATAATACAATAAATGAAATAGGCTTAAACTATTGTATGCCAACCTAATTAAACTATTCCTAAAATATCGAGATGTTTCTTCCCAGTTACTCATTTTCTTCAAAAGTATTTCTTCTTTCGTTAAATTTATAACAATAATTATTTAGAATTTTTAGACCAAATTCGGTCGAGCAAAACCTAGGAAGGGAATTGATGTCCAAGTTAATTTCGGACTTTACATCATTTCTTATGCCTGTGTATCCTGAGCAGTTCAGAAAGGCATGCAATGACGTTTCCTCATCTGGCATTCGGCGTCGTTGACCAGGTTGAATCTTTTCAGGTTCGCTTTAAAAGGACCATGTCCTGTTATACACCAAATTGTGTACCTGTGTAGTTGAGAGAGATTTCTATGCATCAAGTATTCAACTGTTTTCGTTTCCGAAAGATCCCATGAATTTTGCCAAATTGTTTGGTAATTTTGACATACTACTGACCTAAACTTCTTGCCAAGAGTGCCCAGTTCCACCAAAATACCCTCCAGACAGAGTGTTCCGACTTTTTTTGTAATTACTCCCATCACAAATATATTTGGCCTGTAGATGTAAGACCAGTAATTAGATTGAGACTCCTCAAAGAGGCAGTTCTATAAGCATTAGTCTTGAGTAGCAGCGGTATGCCCTTTTTTACGTGGGAATACTCAATCCTGTCTCTCCATATTGACATGTTATAGAAGACAATGGGAATGAAAGCTGCTTTGTATGTTATGTGTAAAGACTCCTTGTTGAAATATGTATTCACTGCTGCTATCCTATTTAGTTTACTAAACAGTTTTGCAGCTTTCTCAGTTTGCTTCTGTATATGTTCTAAGAAATTAAGTTTATTACCTAATATTATTCCTAGATATTTAATTTTGTCGCAGACTGAGATGGAGTGGTTTTGAATTTCGATTACAGGATTTGTAAGTAATTTCCCTTTGAAGATTACTCCCTTCATTTTAGTGGGAGATATTTTTAATTTCGATTTCTCAGTCTAGAGTTCCAAAATTTTCCCTATTTGATGTGCTAAAAATTCGAGATATTTTCGGGAGTTCCCACAAAACGTGATGGCGAGGTCGTCAGCATATGCTGCTGCTCTTGATCCGTACTCATTTAAAAAGGTCGTTAATAACAATTCCAAATAGTGGGACCAAGATGAGACCCCTGGGGACATCTCTCGTTTAAGTTCCTTATCGTGCTAAAGTTTTCTGTTTTGAAAGGGGCTTTCCCATTTGTCCAGAAGTTTATTAGAATTTTAGCTAAATTTTCAGGACAATTAGTTTTTTCAAGTTGTAATATAATAAAGGGAAGCCAAGCATTATCAAATACTCCAACAAAATCTATAAACTAAGTACAGACGTATTTGAAGATTGACCAAGGTTCTCAATATCGTTCGTGAGGCATTTGATTGCGTCTTCGGTTGATAATTTTTTTCTGAATCCAAACTGGCGAGAGCTAATCAGGTTACCTTTATCTAAAAATGTGGTTAATTTGGAATAAAATTTTTTATCTAAAGTCTTTCCCATAACTGGAAGAAGACTTATCGGTCTATATAATTTAGCTTCCTCTCTTTGGATTTTAATAGTAGGATCACTTGAGATTCTTTCCAAATACGAAGGATCAAAATTTCATAATTTTCGTAATTTCTTTCAACAGCCACAATTAGTAAAAAAAATACTTTATTTAGGAGCAAGTGCCTAAGCAAGGCTTGTACCTTACTCCTTTGTCATTTAAAATTTAATGCCAAAGAGGTTAGTCGCCAAAGGATTGTGTACGAAGGATCGTAGCAATGAATAATAAACTGCTTTCTTCCATCTCACTCGACGCAGACATTCGAATTCTCGAAACAAAGTTGTGCAGAGTTGAGGCCATTTTCGTGGCACTCGGCTCAGAGTCGCTCTCAAACGTCAATTAACCAGTTACAAGGCACACGACGTCAACTAACCAGTTTACTTAATTTTTCCGACTTAATATCACAATTCATCCAGCAGGCGAATACCAACATACGTTTCTTCGATCGCATACTCCTTGCCTTTTTTCTCTTTCTCGTATGAAAATGCTAAATTAATTTTGTTTTTTGCCAGTTTCTTCTCCACGTGGATTCCCTACGCCTTCTACTGCAAGGGGGAAATTTACATTTTTACAACCAGTTTCTTTGTCGCAAGAACATGCTAATCACTCACTATTCTCTTCTGGCTCCCCAGAAGATCAAAATGATTTGCTATTAACTTTAAAAATAGAAAATCCATTTGTTTACACACGTCAAGAAATTTTTTCCATTTGATATAACTTCTTAGTACGATTTCAAAGAATGTACAACAAGATACGTTTCACAGCATTCAATACACTAGCACAACTAAGACGACTTTTTCTTCGATTCCTAATCGTATTCGCATTGAACTTTTCGGTTCGCGATGAAAAGAAAGAAGGTAGCGCTGACTCCAACGCTATTCCTGGATTCCACATTCATACTCCCATCTCCAGCAACTTCCGCTGGATAAGATTACCTTCCCAGAAATATCACCGAATTTGCCACCTCTCTTGGCCACCGCTCGTGTTTTTCAAACGTGTTTTTGCCAAGGGATGTATTTTAAAATAATTCCATATGACGAAACTGCTTTCGCTGAAGATCCTGGAGGCGGCAAAACGCTCCGATTGCGGGCACGAGTGCGGACCTGAAACCCGGCCAGAAGATTCATTTCCGCAAATTTGCGGTACGATATTGTGACGAAATTTGCAAATCCGGTTTCTTGTCCGGTAGAGATGTCGTACTCCCTTTCGTGATATGGAAGTCGATTTGAATCACTTACGTTGTGAGTCGGTATTGTGTTCTTCCCTCCACTCCACTGACTCGAAGTTCTTTCGAAAAGAATTTTCACGTTCTTCGTAAACTGAAAAGAAGGCACTTCTTCAGACGACTCACTTCCCGTCACGAAGCTTCAGCAAAGGGACGCAAATAGAAATGTCACAAGAAAAGCGACGCGACGCTAAAACTCTCGGAAGCACCGAACTTATTTATTCTGCTAGTCACGAGTGTAAAAGAAGTTTAAACTAGGAGGAGGTAAAAAGAATTTTTCACAGAGCCACAGTTGTATTAAATTAAAAACCAATCAGATTGTAATGCAAGGAAAACAATTAAGAAACGGTTGAAAGAAAACACATCATCATCGTTTATGTATACGTGCAATACAAAATAATTCGGTACAAAAATTTGACATTTACTGCAGATAAAAATTAATTGTAGAAATTAGTATCTAGAAATAAAACCTAAAAAATTAATCGCAACAATGAAATTCGTCGAACATTAATTGTATTCCTTAGAAAGTATCCACCGCCCCGGAAAGCGTCGTGTCGGAGCGTGTGCGAGGGAGAAGCCGAGTGTCGCAGCCTTATGGAATTGCAATATTGATGAAGCGGAAAACGACTTTCCTTGCGCTGCTAATCGCTTCGTGCGGGTCCGACAAGGGAATGTGCTAATTAAAGCGGGATTCGAAGGCAGCGTCGTCTTGAAGAATCGGGCCCGTGCGTCACGAGACGGAGACGTTATTAGTGTGACGACGCCACAAGAGTCCTTCCTTCACAGCGCAGAGTGCGGTGGAGGGCCGCAGCCGGCGCTCCTTGTGGACAGAGCCCACGGCCCCTCGTCGCGTTCGCGAGGGCGGAATTAAAATACGGCCCTCCACTGCCTGCACGTCTCGTCGAGAAAGATCTGAATTTTCACATCACATTCTTCAAGCGACGTTTCGAGTAGTTCTCATTCACTGGATGGGACATTTCGCTCGATTTACTATAATCCGGTCCAACAAAAAAATACGAATTCCAACAAACTAAAATGTGGTCGAAAGGTAATAGAAAAAAATATTCCGTCACAACTCAATAAATTAAGCGCAACTAAAACATATTGTAAACGGAAATAGTTAAGAAAATGAGAACTCGCTTAAAAAACCTGCACAGAACAGGACAAGCACAAATTACAAATACATCGTGTTAATTTAAGTTATATATTCTTGATACGACGTACGTTTCCAAACTTTCGCCACCAGTTTCACGTCATCATTCATCGCCATTTCCTCCGCACTCTTCTTGAGAACGCTGCAATCGCACTTCGTCTTAGGAGGGGGAACTCGATTCCCCTCACTCTGACTGCACAGTAACACCTGACCCCCTCCGAGCGGACGTGCGACATCTCTCATGTTATCAAGGAGAGACGGTTGCCTCGATCCGGGCTTGGAAGTCACGTTCAATAGTCCTCTAGCATGCTTGCTCACCACCGAGTCACTGCGGGCACAGTTCCCGGCGGGGCAGAAAAAAATTGTAGCTTTTCACATTTCATTTATGGCTATGACTACTGAAAAGCGAACTCTCCTTGTATCCATAACTATTACTAACCACTTCTACTAACCCCTCCACGTGGGCCAAGTTGTTGGTAAACAATAGTTCCTATCACCCATCTCCTATATCCTATCGCCCCCAGCAAATAAGCTGCAACAGGACGCTACAGTTCCCATTTCAAGATACAATGGAAAAATGTCAGGGTTTCATCGATAGAAAATGCAGCCTGTTCCTGTCGTCGTGGAATCGAGATGGGGAGGCGTCGGAGCGCACGCGAAGTTCCGCGTTCGATCCCCGGCACGTGCCCGCGTGGCGTGGCAGGCTCGAAGGTGCGTTCGGAGTCACTCGGGGTTTCTCGTCATTCTTGTTTTTTCTTCGCCAAGCCTCGTGTATATTATTCGACTACTGTTCAATGTGAGAAATTCAGCAATATCTATACTAATAAAAGTGAATTCATTGGAATCGGAGAAAGGACTCGATGAAATTATTTGGAATTTTGAAAGGACTCTTCTCAAGGGTTAATGTAACTAAAATGCAAAGAATGGTTAATATTGATGAATAACAAGAGCGGAAAAACAATTAAAATTGGTTGCTAACCAATAGACGTGAATCTTCCCTCGCGTGTACCTTTCTTATGTTGAATCGAAGAAGAAGAAAAAACAACGAACGTTTTCTGTGCAAGTTGTATTTGCTTTCTGTCTGGATTTTAAAATAATTCGTAATAACGTACATATTAGCATGCAACTGAAAACTACGAATATTTGTTGGTTTTCTTCTGGCAGTTAATTGGATAACACGAAAATAGAGAAACAAGGAAACTAACAAAGAAATTTAGATATTCTATAAGAACAAGGGCTGGGCAAAATGACAGCCTGTTGACAGGTGTTTGCAGGTAAAATAATTCATTCTCGGTTCCCATTTTTCTTGAATTCTTCATGTAATGTTTCGTGGCTCTATTCGTGAATTGTTTCATTTTTAATGTCCACTAATTTTTGTTTCAATTTTCTCTTCAAATTCCGGGCAACGCGCTTCGGCTTCATCGATCGAACTCCGCTCACGATTCAATGATTTTGCGAAACAAACACTTCGAGTACGCAGTTTCTTGTACCGATTAACTATTTCCAAAAAAATACACATATACAAATTCGTTATGGAAACATTCGAATAGACATTTTTTGGAAAAATATGTATATTTATGAGTTTCACAAAGTCACAATTCCTTCAAATTAAATAATCAATACTTAATCAAGAATAGAATTTTATGAGCAAGTTGAAGTCTCGTGAAATTTCATTCCAGGCAATGCAAGTATGCAATTGATACATCATGTCACGAGAGGACGACAATTTAATGAAGAGGATGCAAATAAAGAGAAAAGAATGAAGAAAATTCCAAGGAGTAAACACTTCCCGGCATTCACATTTTCAAGAGCTGCAAGAGAGAGTCGTTTGAACCTTTCTTGTGCCATCAGTCACATAAGCCTGTGTTTAAGATCTTAAATGTACTAAAGCTTCTTTCAGTGTTTAGAACTTATCATAGAACACCTGGTTTCATCAAAATATCCTTGTAACCCAAAGATTTGTAAAGAAATCCTAGCCTTTAAGAACCCTGAAAGCATGGCTTCGTGTTCCATTTTTTTCCTTCTCTTGGTGGATTATTGACTTTAAAACAGTAGTATAAAAAAACATCATTCCCTTTTTTGCCTGATTTGCTGTAATAACCAGTCAAAGATTCCAACAGTTAACTCGGTCAAAGATGTTAGAAGGCAAGCAATGGCATAAAAGAAATTTTGAAACAACTGGTAGTACATTATAGAGTGTTCTCGAATGGCATAAGAAGTAAAAAGGCGCCATAAAAGAATGCCTCTCAGCAAGACCAGAGCCAGTTTTACAATAGTGTACTAGTTTGTCAGTAGTCTGAGTACAGTCTTTAAAAATCATTTGAAGAGTTGAAAAAACACGAGTGAACTTCGAAGATGGTTTGTAGGAATGAGATCTATTGGCCTCAAATTGATGCAGCTATGAAGGACATTTGTGCTACTTGAAGATCTTGCAAGAAAGTTCATTTAATGCCAACAATTTTTACATGCTATATTCAAACCATCAACAAGATTGCATACCTACTTGTTCGAATTTTCTGTGCAAAGATGGTCTGCCCATAATTCACGATTGTATGAGCAAGCATTCTTACTATAGATCAATGACCGAACTGTTGTAGAAACGCAATTTTATCAAGAAAAGTCAAAGTCTGTTGAAGACCAAGGAGAAAATGGAAATTCCTATGAGCTGTTAGAAGATGAAATCATACTATTGAACCAAACCAGTGCATGACTGAAAATTATTTTGTGTACAAACAATTGGGAAATACAAATTTTACATCAAACTTTTCTACCAAGGAAGTTTGTTGAGCTGGAAACACTTTATGAAAATTTAAGTTAGTATATTGTTGCGTTAATTTGATTCTGTTAGATGAGGTTCAAGATACATTTTGAGTGATCATGATACATAATAAATTTATTGTCAAAAAACAGTACAAACTGCGTATGACCACGTGGAGGAAAAAAAACAACCAATTTACTCTCCGGAAGCAAGCAAGGGACGTATTCCATCAATGCCGATCAAGGGCCCTAAGGCAGAGGCGGATTCAAAAAAATTCAGCAAAGGTTCCTAGATAAGATAAAAAGTTAGCTGCGAGTTAAATACTAATAGAAATGTCAATATGTTTGTAATTTTAAGCAAAAAATTACATAATTAATGATAAAACACTATTTGTTATTTGCAGTTCGACCTAAAAGAATAAATCAAAGAGCACGACATAATGCTTCACCATATATCTTTTTCATCCACCCAAGGCCATAATTTAATTTATGAATTAATTTAATACAAAGAATACTAGTTACAAGGATGTTTGTAGTGGTTAACACAGAAAACAAATATAAAAACTATTTTATGTCATTATGTAATTTATGTATTTGTATTAATCTTTCTGCAATAACATCTTTTCTGTAAAAAACAAATAAAATACAGGTCTCTATGAGAAATTTGCATTATTCAGTAGTGAATTCTCATTCAATTTAGAATTGTTTCTCACATATTTAACTAACAGTATTATTTAACTATCCATTTTGAAAGCCGAATTCTCAAACAAATTTATTAAATTCACTAATGAAAATAACTTGTCCCATTATTAATTTTTGTTAACAAGTATTGCCAGAATATATTCTAAACTTACTCCAAAAAGGTATTTTCAACACTTCATAATAATGTTGCCAAAGATAAATGGGTTCAAAATCCACCAGAGACAGGAAATATATAAACCATTTCATATGAAGGATAGAAAGAAAAAAATCATGTATCAGAAAATCATTGTGAAAAACAGGTGAAATATATTTTAGCTGCACACATACTAGAAAATAATTTAATAATAGATGCTCTATTATACTCTAGTTTTGATTCACATTCCAAATATTAAACATTTTAAAATGCACAATCATTATTAGAACAAATCTAAGCAGATTTAGCTATTAATCATTCAAAAGCAATATATACAGGAAATATGAAGTTCTCTTTCCATGGATTTCTTCATTAATATCAGATATTACATAATGCATATAATATTATACACATTATAAATATTTCCAAGTCTAAACAAATTTCTCAGTAGTGTATTATTCACCAAATACAGATATTACATTGTCAAAATAATTATTATACTTGTTACTATTTCAACTCATTCTTCAAATACTCTGAACGACTTGTTAGTCATACCACAAAATAGACCAGAAGACAATTCCAATCTTATGCTACCAACAGTCAGATAACAATTAAATTGAGTCAACTACCATCTCTAGTTTTGTAAGATTTATTTTACAAGATTATTACGTAACACTTGGCAACAATATGCAGTGCCTATTCATGCACCGCTGTATACATACTACTGCATGAAATATTGGGAAGCGTTTTTTCTTACCCTTGGATACTTAAGACTAGAGTTTTACTTATTGAAGGAAATTATTCAACTGATATTTAATGAAGATTGTCATAGTATTTCTATTTTTCCACTGCACAGTTTCCCTGCGATCGCAACTGATGAAATAGTAAAGGCTTCCACACAATTACTTTAGTTAACAATTTATTTCTTTGTAAAAAAAATGTGTTTGGATAAAATTTAAATCAAGAGATCTTACTATCTTGCTTGATAATTTCTTGCATAAAATGCTCAAAATCAAGCTATGTATCAAAAATATCCACTGATCTTTAAGCCTCTCTACAGGGTATATTTTGATACATACGAACATTACAATTCATTATTAATGTTTACTCTTCAAGTACCCGAGGAACACTTTGCATTAAATATAACTTAATCATCAATCCAAATTCCAATTTCTTAATTGTTATCAATTTTCCAGCTGCACTACAATGAGAAAGAAGGATATATAACAAAAATATTTGCTCTACAACCACTTATTACTTTTCTTTCTATGTTCTTCCTGAAGTCTGTTTCTCCTCTTACATGGATCCTTTATTTCTGTAGTACTAAAATATGCAGGGAAATTAGGGAATACAGGAGGAAGTGCTTCCTAAAAGGGCTCTGTATTTTATCTCCCCTGTAGCATTGTTATTTATGTTTTTCATCTTCAAGGCTTCATTCTCATGAAAAATTTTCAAAACTCACCACCGACTATTACCTAAATTTCCAATCCTTTGTAGAACTTTTCATCACCCACTTCTGGCAAATGACAGCACCAAAAGGAAACCAAATAGTTTGTGTACAACTCAGTCCTTTTCTGAAATGATTGGAACTGCAATTGGGGAACACAACATTTATCCGGCATTCCCTTTGGTTCGATGTCCTGTAATGTTATAAAAATTTTAAGTGTCCAGAATCACAGCAAAGCAACAAATAAATTGCTCATGATTAGGTCTACACTCAACTTTCATGAAACAAAGCAGAAACATGATCCAACATGAAGAATGTGTGACTAAATATATTTGCAGCAGCTGAACTAAATCTTTGTCAAAAAACATAAAACTAAATTTCTAAAATAAATACACATAACTCCACACACATACCTATTAACATGTCCCTAACCACCTCCGGTCAAAGTTATGGTTTCGCCACAGACAGATAGCCGTAACAGTCTGTCAAATACACTTTGACCACCCATTCTCAACCTACAGATAAGCATCCTTTGGCAAATGGATGTACGATGGATGCATGAAACGAAGAGATTCAGTAATATAAATATGAATGAATGAATGAATGAATGAATGAATGAATGAATGGACTTTAAAAAGCTTAGTATCATCAGCAAAAAGCAATTACTGAGTAGGTTTTATCACTTGATGTACATTATTGTTATTATAAAGTGAAAAGGATTGGTTCAATCAATACATGTCTTGACCAAATCCAGATAAAAGTGTAGTTTCATCAGCTAAAACAATAGGTATTTACATCAGAAATGTCACCCGCCTTAGGAAATGAAATAATATTAGTTAACATTCAAATATCAGGAAAAATATCCTTTGAGATAGTGTAATTAAATTGATTAGACTGTCATTCTGATATTCAAGAGAGGCACTCCCTGATAAACAAAGGACGTATGCCATCTGAACCAGCAGGTGATTGAGAATCCAGATTCAAAACATAGTAAATACAATTAAATTAATGCATTCATCGAAATCACAGTTTATGAGAGTCGCACTACAATCAAGTGCCCTATACACACTACTAAATCTATGATTAAATAAATTAACAATATCTCTTACATTATGAGCTTTCTTATCTTCTAAATGAACATATGTGGGTATTGGACTATGACTTACCAATGTATTTACAAATTCCTAAAAGTTTTTACTATTACCAGATAACGATGCTCAAGATGTAATAGTTAGTTCTTTTTCATTCCTAACGAGTAAAGATTTACAAAGTGATCTTCCAACTTTTAATAAATTATAGCACTTTTCAGAGTTATATATTTTATATTCATTCGTTTTCATTAAAAATTGCAATTTTTAATTCATTAGAAAACTATGGAAGAAATCTATACTTTATAGTTATCTTTGGAACAAATTTATCAATTATACGTTAAATACTAGTTACAGCACCGCTAACAAGCACATCAAAGTCTATACTAATACCTATATATGTAGGAATTTCCAACTTCTTAAATTCATCTTTAATAGAATTATAATCAGCTGTTTTGAAACCACATACTTTATCAAATGTTATGATTGACTAATAGAATCTCCATGGGAATGTGATTGATAAAGCTACATGATAATGATGACACTCAATAATGGGTCTACATTAATATCAACCATTGTACATCAGTATTAGTCATTACTACATCTAATATATTACCTTTAGAATTTTGTGTAAGCTTAAGAAGTGAGAACCAGTCAGACGTGATATTGGCAGCTTTACGAATACTGTGATCATTATGATCACCTGTAGATTAAGAGTATTTATTGGAAGTTAACCATTTAAAGTCATGTATATTAAAGTTACCTATTAATACAATTTAACCTTACCCTCAATATATTTTACATGTTTAGTTTTGCTTTTATCTAGTAGATATGAATCCTTGCCTTTGTAACTATTGCTTATTATTGTATACTTATATTATTGTTTATTTATTTCTAAGTTAATGAACTCGAATGATCTGTATGTTCAGGAATGTATCATTTCATGAATGGTCATTTTATCATCATTATCTCATGAAAATTGTACGTAAATATTAATAGGTAAATATTGTATAGTAATCAAATTTATGTAATGCAAATATATTAGGATTAGAAATTACACATGGTGTTTATATCATAGTGTAATATTAATTGTAATTCATCGTAACATCCAGAAGGTGATGAAGTAGTTACTTAAATAGCTCCAAGTAGGAAAAATCATCATCATTGAAAATTGTAATAAAAAAAGAAGAAAGAGTTGTCAACTAACGGCAAGCCTATATAGTTCAGAGGGTTTAAACAGCAATTAAGACCCCACCTCTGGTTTTCTTGGTACTTGCAAGACTAGAGCGATCACATTGTATAATATTATATTTTTTCAAACTAATTTCAGCCCTTTTGATATTACTTAGAACTTTGAAGCCATGTCTCACTAAGAACAATTATATCAAAATCAAAAACACAGTACAAACTTTCTCAACACTCACCCAATCTTGTTTTAATACTATTGATATTTTGATAAAAAAAATTGAAATTATCATAACATTATTTTGAAGTCAATCCTAGTTCCCAGATAAATTAGAATCAGGTGTATTTTGAACAATTGTTGGTGTTCCTCGTGCAAATTTTACACTTCTATTTGATTCACCATTCTCTCTCCTCTGTTTAAACTCCTTGATCACCATAGTATTATCCATTTGAGATGTAGTCAAATAACTGGCATTTCTTTAAAATCCACCACCAATTAGGTTCTTATATTTATAAATGTAATGAACATCCTCAGATGATAGAGAGAAAATCTAAGAGGCCTAGACTTAATAGCAACATACTTTTTTCCCATAGCGTTGACCTGTAATATTATTAACATCATATAGTAAATTTAAGCCTCTATCTATTAACTACTATTAAATAATCAGGTATGTGAGTGGATGTCAACATTAATTTCTTTTAATCATCAAAAAAGTAATTTTCAATAAAACATGCTGATTCAATGTCTTAGACTCTTTGCTTAACATCAATGATTCATTTAAATTATATTGATATGAAACCGATCTATTTCTGTAGATAGTTATTTATTATTTCATGTTTCAGCAGAGATTCCTGCCATTGTCAAGTATTTACACGTTTGTCCAACATTTTCCATAATATTCTAGAGTTTGTTCAAGATTTCTAGATCATTAGGATAATTATCACCAATTGATTTCGTTGGTCTAGAACTTGGTGATAAAAAATGGGCAGAGTCATGTTTACCTCAACATGCTACAATACAATCACTTGCTAGAGCATTTCTCTTAACACAGGACCGATGAAATTATCCCATATATTTAGTACACTGAATAGCCTTCTTTATGTCAATAAATTACTGTCTTATGGGTCATTTGGTAATTTTATTGTTATTACTAATAGCTTAATACAGTAGTATAATAAGAAAAATACTTAACTGTCTTTTATGCATAAGGTAAGAGATTTTCTAACATCACAAACCAGTTGGAGGACGGATAAATTTGTATTTGTATTTTTGAATCAATGATATTCTAATTTATTGCCAAAATCCAGTGAAGCACTACTTATGACCAAGTGGAAAATTGGCTTATTTCATATAAATGTTCATGTCACTTGAAGTCTGCTCTTCTGAATACATAGAATATAGAGAAATGACATCAGATAATTTAATTTTGAATCAAATTAAGAAAGCACACTCGCTACCAATGAACTGATGATGTCTTGCATTAAAGACAAAAAATAGTGTCATTTTATTTACATTTTAATGCGGTTATTTTCCAAATTACTTTTTTCTAAATTGTGACCTGTGAACTTCCTTAGTTTGATTCAAAATTAAAGTGTCTTATGAAGACTCAGGTTGATCTCTGTATTAATTTTTATAGCTTATTTCCTCTAGGAAAGAAAGGAAGGGAAAATATTCTCAAAATATGCTGTCATGTTATCAACTTGACTACCTGATTAATCGTTAACCAGAGGACGAAGTGGCAGTGGAGGTGACCACCACTTTGACCTACAGTTGCTGTTAACCAGAGGTCGTCGAAGCGCGTTTTAGACTTGTCTGCCAGTTACGCTTGTCTAGAACTTTAACCAGAGGTGGTTGAATTGGCCCTAAGGGAAGGTTCTACTGTACAAGAAAGTACTTGAGGAGATTTAATTTTGTTTTAGTTATTTTACTCGGACTTTTTACCAGGAATTTTCTCTCTCCAATTGGTTGAACAAAGTTTTAGATTTTTGTCATTCCTCGATGATTTTGATTGGTTTGCCCTCTTCTTTTATAAATTAATCATTTTCTTTCGCTCTCAGATTATGAGCTTTCAAAGTCTGAAGGAAAGACTGGATCCCATGAGAAGCCCTTTTCAATTCCTCACTGTTTATTGTTTCTTAAATATTTTTTTCGTCGGGGTAACCCTCCTCGCTGCAGCACCTAGGGATATCGCCCTGCTCGCCCGGTCCTTGGGGCAACTCTTGTTTACTGTCACAACCAGTGTTTAATTGAATTTCACTATCAGGAAAGAAATGTGACAGAATGAAGCATCTGCCGACATGTGTCACGTAATTGCACCTCTCTTCTCACGAGAGATCAGATGGATCAAAAACAAATATTAACACAAACTCGGAAACAGCAAAACAAACAGCTCTAATCCTCGTATTTATCTGTAAATTCACATGGTAATGAATCACTTGAGGTCGAGCACACAGATAATCCTTAAAAAAAAAAAAAGATCGATTCCGTTGTTGTTTTCATATTGAACACAACAGGTATTTCAAAGAAATGCGCCGCAAACTCCGGAATAAAATAGAAAGAAAAATCTACACAATCAGAAAGAAGAAAAATCTTTGGACATTCTTGTTCTTCCAACAAATATTCTACGAATTAGAAGGAACAGTAAAAAAAATTCTGGTTAACAATTGTTTTCACAAGATATCGTAGAAGTATTGTAGCTCACATTTACGTCCATCTAACAAGTTTTCTTTTTCATCACTTTAAGACGGGAGAAAAAGGGTCAACAGCAAAAGGCTTCTTTAACTGAGGGCAACGACCCCTCAGGAGGTCGCAACGCTGTTGAGATGGGATCATGAAAGCTTAGTTATTAAAAATAAAATAATAAAGTATCAAACCCCTCACCAACTAATATAATTCATATCACCTCTAATACTAAGGCTACGCTACACTTTTTTAGAATGCCATTACATCAATTTTGGACTGGTAACAAAGATAATACACCACTATCAGAAATGGCTCAAAATTATGGAAATGGCAAAATTTAGATCATTCGCACTTTCTATTGGAATAAAAGAGTAACTTACAAAGAGAGGGTAAAAATTTCAAACCTTCCACACAATCTACATTGTAGTAATTTAAGTCTGAAATTATATTTTAAACTACTTGTATATTGGGCGTCATTTATAATTTTCTTGGGAATATGGGGTGGGAGTGGGTCATCATAAGGTATGTTAAAAAAGCCTTGTTATAAAGCACAAGGAGGCCAAATGCAAGTTTTGCAAAAATTGGCTTCACTGCAGAATTGAAAAAATAACACAACTGCCAGGAGAACAGACGAGAAAAAGAGATTCTTTGATGTTGGTTTCTCAAAGCATGTCCTCTGAAAAGGTAGAATGCACTAATTTCTCCAGTACCCCTAGTGTACCGCGAGTTATAGTATATTTTACATCAAACATCGGGGGGCACAGGGACAGCTTAACTTCTTAATGAGAATCAAAATATCATGTAACAAACAAATAAGACCCAGTAGTTTTATTTGTTGGGCAATGTTCTGCCTTACCCCATTCCGTATCGCCACGATCGATTGAAAGTGTGTAGGAAATGGCCTGTGGGCAGAGATAAGCTAAACAGCTGTTATAAATGATTATAAAATAATAAAATAATGATTTGCTATAATTGACTTCCTTAATTATTCATAAAGTAATATAATTTTTGAAAGAAAAAAAAACATTAGTATTAGATGAAAAGGAATTATAAATATCTAACCAATCGGACTGGTTATAACAAATTTTTGAGTCTTGTTATAGGAGGTTTCCAAATGGGATTTAATTGATCATTTCTTAAATGAAAGTACCGATTATTCAATCGCAAGGAATGAGACAGTCCATAAAAATTAAATTTCTCAAGAATTTCTGGACTTTTCGTTAGTAATAATTCTATACATAAAAATCATGTTATTTATTTTCATGGCTGATTCTATCGAAGTACTTGGGAAAGTTGACGACAACAGTTAACTATTTAAAAGATGACAGTAAATCTTTTTAAGTTATTATGCTGATATTTTTTAAGTGTAAAAATTCCTAGATTTGTCAAAGGGGATAGCAAAACACTTATTAATGATATGTAAAAGCTCATTCATTTCAAACGATAGGAGTTGATATCTTCCTGAAGTAAAAGATAATCTTGATAAGGATAAATAGCTTTATATAGTTTCGTATGACCAACAAATAATGAAACATGACTATGCTTTACACACATTTAAAAACATTGATAAAGATAAGAAATAAAACTGGTCCCTGGCCAACCTCTGACAGGACCTGAATAATGTTAGATAAAAAGATGTTTATTATAACTCTCTGATTCCTATAGGAATCATCTAAACCAATTCAGTAGTAACCCCTGTACACCATGAAGTTCCAGTTTACTCAATAACAACTTAATGTTGACTAAATAGAACACTCTTCATTAATCTGAATAAAAGAAACAAATTACACTACTATGAAATAAAAGGTATTCATAACATACATGATTTGTATTTTGATAACACGAAAAATTTTATGTGTTTGGCTCATGGGTGCCTTGTTTCCTCTTATTAAATGTTGAATAATTGGAACAAAACAGTTTTCCGGGAGAATACATTAAGAAGAAAATTGGTCCAAGTGCTGAACCTTGGGGGACACCACTATGACAGTTTGGAACCCCAGATAATTTTATTTAAAATTTTAATGAATCCTAGTACAAATAATGTTCTATTAGCTTTACTTTGTGTTTTTGCAACCAGGGCACCTACACATTACTTGTAAATTGCCATTTTTTTCATTAAAACCTGCTGATGTAATTCAGCAATAACTAAAAATTTACACGATGGATCATTCTGGAGACAGCGGCACCGTTCTCAGTATCAAAAACTATGTTGAATCCATATACCCAGGTCTCTGATACAGAGAATTTTTTTTTTTTGTNTAATAAAATAATTAAAAGACTTTTTAAGAATAAGCAAAGAACCTCAGCATGTTACCAGAAAACACAGTTCTAGCTCATCCAATCATATTATAATTAAGTAAACCAACTTCAGAATACCTAATTCAATCAGTAAGCAAAGTTTCTGTAAGAATTAATACAAGAATGTCCACAAGTGACTGAATTGTAACCTTCAAGTCAGCAAGTAGGCCACAAATTTCTATGAATGTTCTGGTAACAGATACAGAGATTAAGAGCCTTGTCCTGCAGCTATTCCATTTTTTAAATTAAATAACAATAACATTTCTAAAAATATGGACAGATCAGATTCCCAGATCCTTTACCATTATCTACATTTTAAAAGACTTTATTTCAGTAAGCTGTTTTCTGTTTCATAAGGTCACTTCTAAATTTTAAGGTGCCATCACAAAATTATTCTTTGTTTAGAAAAATCGAATGCCCACAACTGGCCGAGTTTAAGAATCTTTCTTTTCATCTTTGATAAATTTCTTTCCAAGTCCGATAACCCCGACCTCATCCGCTGAAAAGGAACTTGTACATCTTCAAACATTTTAATGATTTTATTAAGATCACTTTTTTGAGCATCCTTATTGTCAAGAAAATAAAAAATTAGGAAATTATATTCTTTACACAATGTAGTCTTATCTCTGAAATAATATTTCACAGAAGCTTCAATTCTAGAATGTTAATCTTGCTTTCCATCTCACTCATTCGCTGTTCGACATATTTGAAATTATCATCAAATTTTTGAGCTTAGCAGTGTCAGCCACTGATTCAGAATTTGAAGAGTCGACATCAAAGGCAGTGGCAACACATGAAGTAGCATAAGGCTTCAAACAGCACGGCTCATAAATACCATTACTATAGACTTGTTTGTTTGTTTAGCACACGATTTAGCACTGCTTTACAGTGAGAGCACACGATTTAGCACTGCTTTACAGTGAGGGCACTGAACAGTCTGACATACCTCAAAAAGGCCTTGTTCAAAAGGGCACAAAAAAAAACAAATGAGAGAAAAGTTATCCATTTACTTATGTAAGAAATGCAGAATTGCACCAAAATGTAGGCCACATGGTACAAGCACTATAATCAGTTAGAGGTTAGGTTCAAATACCAAGGTCAAAATCATGGTAACACGCCCTATACCAAGAAAATAAATAGTCACTTTTGCAAATTAAAGCAAATCAAAAACTTAAGTTTATCTATATTAAGCAATGAAAAACAATTCAAATCACAGAGCATGCCAAATACAAACTATGCTGGTGAGCACCACATGTTCTTTTCATGCTTTTTCCCCTAATTTATTCATGATAATCAATAAACATTCTCTCTAATCTAGGAGGGTCAATGCAGTCTCCTCATACATTTCATCCATCCGCTGGATATTGACATTTAAAAAACTTACATTTTTGATACAGATAAAATATGGATAATTAATTAAATTGAAACACAAGAAATGAATATTAAATGAATCGAAAAAGAAAACTGTAAGCTTCTCTCGTTAATTTAACAACAGATTCATTTATTAAACGCATTTGTACTCTCACTCTCAAGAAGCAATTATTTCTATATCTAAGGCGATCAACCTAAAACATAATTCAATACTAAAGAACTGTACTAGTTGAAACAATTCACGCCCAGATACAAAACCCGATCTTCACCAGAATATAACAGTCACAGAGGCAGATAAGAAAACAATATTAATTCCATAGAGATTTTATATTCATATATGCACGACTAAATATTTCTCTGTTCTTTACCTCTCATCCATATTCAGGAGTGAAAAGCATGGCATGTGGAGTGATGCGATCCCTCAGAAGAGATGAAAGGGAGTACAGCCTTTGAAGGATGCTCCCACTTCCAAGGAAAACCGCACACAGAGACATCATCTGCAAACACAAGGAGCAGGCAGTATTAACGATAGTTAAAACAATTACATTCAAACATTATACAACCTACAAGAAATATATGGTGTCATGGGTAAAAAACAATTGGAACAAAAATCATAACAACAGGAAATGAAATACGGGAAACTGACTAATTGAAGGAGTTTGTCAATGTCGACTCTCTGAAGTTTTAACAAGTCTTCCACTTAAGTTGTGAAATCGGAAACCACAACACCACAATACAATTCAATGAAACTGCCAGTTCATTACAAACAATTAATAGGTGACAATGGAACACTTTGGTTAAGAGTGAAATGACAATTATACTTCCAACATTCTTCATATTACAAATTGAAAATATTTGGACTGAAAAAAATGGATGAAATATGTTATTGAATTATAATGCCACATGGTTACAAGCTTTTAAGCTATCTCTATGTACAGAAAAATCTGTAAAAATTACTTTTGGTAATTATACTGGCAGTGTGCTACACATCAATGATATTAGAATTAAAATACGCAGTTTGTAAAAATTAGCAACTTTAAACTGCTGTAAATTGTAAATACTTGGAAGCAAATTTTGACTCTAATCTCAAGTAAGAGTAAAGTACATTAATAACAAAACTAAATACTTCATTTCATTTTTTATATGTTAGCTAAAATCACGCAAATAAACTCCAGTTAATTAATATACTATACTTTCAACAACATGATTGTCAATTATTTATTAATTTCTAATTTATGGACTCGAGTCCATTTACATAAATGAGAACATGACATATGTTAAAACATGAGAAATAATTGCACAAGGAGAGGTTCACAACCTTTAAGTATGTTTACTTCAACACATTAATGAAACAATCAACAAAAATTGATTTATCACAGAAAAATCTCTCTTGAATCTAGAACAATTATTTGCATTTAATGCATTACTGTACTACTATCTTGAACTTAATAATGAAGTAACTGAAATCAACACCAGTCACAAGGAATAAAAGAATTCTATACACTACAATGGAAAAGAGCTCTTATTAGTAAACGGAGCCACATTAAAACCATGAAGTTCTTTTATCTTTTATCTGAGGAACTCAAAGACATAAACAATAAAAAACATATTTAAAAAATATATAAAGAATAAATTAAAAGAGTGGATAAAAGTAAATGTTTACATTAGATCAATTATTTTTAGTGAGAACGGCGAAGAGTCTTCGTATTAGTATCGACAGGGTTCATCATAAATTGTGTAAAGGTGCAGTGGTATCATGGTGTCAGAACACTGTTCTGGCACTGGTTTTTGGAGTATGTTCTTTTTATATCTTTAATAAAAGTTTATTTTCTATAACGTGAAAAGAAAATGAATTTTAGAAACAAATGTCGAGATTAATACAGCAAAAGACCTAGGCTACGTGTGACAGGAGTGAGGATGTTTTTATTTCACTACCATTTGATTTTGGCATTTGCTCTGCAAAAAAGTGAAAATTGTAGGTTACGTTCAGCCTAAACTACCAGCACAAAAATGTCAGTTCTAAGGATTCCAATATTATTTAAACAGACACTGATTTTAATTTTATTTCGAGAGTCAAGAAAGTCACATGAATATAACTTGTGATGAATATTCACAATTGAAAAAAAAGTAATAGGTTAAGAAACTACAATCCAAAATATAAATTTATCTTTTTTTAGCTTACAGAAATGGTGAAGTTGTAATGCCGAAAATAAGCTCCGTAGGGTATTATACTGTATAAATTAGCACATGAATTTTTAAAAATTTCCAGGTGGGGGGCCACAGGACTCCCTTTTGTTGGGAAGTATGGGAAATTCAGCATTCCAGGACTGCTACATTCACTACCACACCTGGTAAGGTGTTGAGCATCTTAGAAGAATTGCTGAATAGAAAGTAACCTCATAAGAAATGTACTTATTCAACATATCACTAGAAAAGCTAGATACCTTGTATACAGGGTGATTATTCAAAATGCACCTCAAATATCTCCTAAATGGATAAAGATATATAAGTACTTTTTTCTCTAAGACAAGTCATGACACAAGGTAATTATTTTACATATTCAGGAGATTTTTAGTTTTTTAGCTGAAGAAGTACTGATGCTTTTATTGATTTCATAAATGGAACTGTGAATTGTTTTCAGCACTGCTTTAAATGCCAATCAGAGACCAATACGAAGGTAAAATATACTTAGTAGATTTGAATGTATAAAAACAGAGATACAGCAACGCTAATAATTCAATATCTGGCATTGAATTATATGGACAAGGAAAACTGGAGAGGTAAAGTAGACCGTGCTTTAAATGATGAAATAAACAGCAAAGCAAATAATTAATGTAATTCAAAATTACATACATCAAAGCATGATAAATTGAAAGGCGTTTCTATGTTGCTCATTGTTATATTGGTATAAAGCTTTTTCGGCTGCATAGCAGCCATTGTCAGTAACATACACTGAAAAATATAAATGTACATAAAATAACAGTATCGAAAGAAGTGTATTTTTGGTTGTTGTTGAAATAAAGGAAAGAAAAATGAATAAAAGAAAAATACAGATCCTTTCCTTTCTTTATTTCAACAACAACCAAAAATACACTTCTTTCGATACTGTTTCACCCAATTATTGTATACTTTCATATTATGTTTCTATTTTTATTATTGTCATTTTATGTACATTTATATTTTTCAGTGTATGTTACTGACGATGGCTGCTATGCAGCCGAAAAAGCTTTATACCAATATAACAATGAGCAACATAGAAACGCCTTTCAATTTATCATGCTTTGATAATGTTGCTAAAGCTCCACAATTACCAAGTACATACATCAAACCAGCAAAATTTGGAAAAGTTACAATAAACCAATAGAAAAAATGAGGTTTATGATGACTATTGCATAAAAGTAGGACTCATCAAAAAGGCTCAGCGACAAAGGTAAATGACGTCCATCACAGTGCAGTACAGTTGATGCAGTCACTACATCATCCAACTCAAGGAAGATAAGTGAGAAACTAATCATGAAGAATGGTTCAGTAAAAATTTCCTGGATTTACTCTGTTGCAAATGAGAATTTGATACATTCTGAAAAAAAACAACAACTGATAATAAATTTAGTTATTTATCCAAATTCAATAAATATTATATCTTTGTATTAGTCCCATCTTGGGCTTTAAAACAGCACTAGATATTCAGAGTTCCGTTTAAAAAATCCATAAAAATGTTATCTGTGCAACTAAAAAGTTACAAATCATTTGAACACTTCTAATGACTAGCTCTATGATGTCAAGACTCATCTCAGTGAGAACAAATCTTATTACAAACCTAAAATGAAACAAATCTCATCAAATTTTATTCATTGGTTTCAATCGGGCAATATTTTGTCAAACCCAATCCATTGAAAGTATATAGTTGTCTTATAAGTTCTATCCTTTTTTTCCCTCCCAAAATGATTGCAAAAGTTGGAATGAGCTGGTTTGGATCATTATTTTGGTGTACTTGTAATCAGGTATACATCTAAGTTTCTCAGAAATTGCCTAAATATAGCTCTCACTAATTGTATATAACAGTACCTCCCCCCACAAACAAGCATCTAAATCCACCTCAGAGGTTGTAATACATTTCTCTAAGGTATTTAAATGTATGTTAAGACTATGTTTTACAAAAGAAACAAAACTCATAAAAGCAAGAGCAAGTAAAATTCAACTAAAATTACATTTTTATATCTAAATAAACACACAATATAGTTTGCATTTATCTGATATTTCTTATGAAGTCCTCTGGATATATGTGTTAATTGTGACTGTATAGTGATGTATATACATTATCATGTTGAGCCAACTGCAGTTGACAATAACATTTGTAATTTAATTATTTTAACAATATATATTACTAAAATCCATACTCCCATTTACAAACTTATGCTTTAAAAAAATGCTTAAGGGTCAGAGCTATGTACAATTTAACATTTTGTGTGTTTTCAGTCTTTTCATCAGATGCTTTTCATTTTTTCCCCATGAAAATTAAGTAATGTGGGACCATTGACTTGAATAGTAAATCTACAATTTACTTTATAAGTTAATTCTATGAAATGTTTTCTTTTTGTTTTACTCATAATTGAAGTGTTACTTATTAATCCTCCCTTATCTTCCTTCATTTGCACATTGTTTTTTTCAAAACAAGCCTAAAGTTTCATTTTACATAAAATCAACCCTAAGTATTTTGTACTAACTTTACTTTCATTACTAGTTCTCTTTCCTTATCTTTAGAAACACTCAAATAACTGTCTACAGAACCTGTGGCATACAGCATAGTAGAGATGCTCACAACACAATTTATTAATACAACTAAAATTTGTTCACATTGAAACACAATAAATGAAGACTTTGTTAATGTTTACATGCTACACTTGCAATCGAATCAGAAAGATAAACTATTTCATTTGATTAAGTTAATTAATTGGCATATACCAATGAATGAAACGACACCTGAACACCCACTTCAATGTAAAAAGAAATATTAATAAGCCAAAAGAAACACAAGGGCACATAATAAATCCATTATAGTCATGTCAAATCAACAAAGGATTTAAACCTAACCATATCAAATTTTGATAAAAAAATTTGTGGAAAGATAACCTTCACATATTATTGAAATATCACATTACAAAAATTATTGAAATATTTCACCTATTTGGCATTTACTGCAGTGTATAGTTTAAACAAAATGCTCCAAAACCACACTACAAAAAAAAACATTACACTGCTAGCACTTCTCAACAAGAGAGGAATCATTTTACAGTATATTTCATAACCTTTAGAGTGATATATTACATGACAGATCAAGTGGCAAAAATTTACCACATCCAAACGATAAATCTGCCACTGTCTTAGGGCTCTTGATTGGACTTTATAAAATGGTCCTTTGCCTGCTTGCTTCTGGAAAGCAAATTAGTTTATTGTCCTTCATGTGGTCATATAAAGTTTGTAACTGCTTTTTCGACAATAAAGTTTATTATTATTATAATATTTTTAGTTTTAGTTTTTTTTTAACGTTTCAAGAATATTAAAATAAATACTAGGAATACTTGGTACAATTGTGAATCAAAATTATCATCTGGCAAAATTTAAAAATGGGATGAAAATTAGAATAATGAAGATATTTGGGATTTTCCTTGGCCTATATGAGAGCTACCATCCTAATAAATTTTATCCAAATGTGAGTTAGTCAGGGAAAAAAAACATTAAAACTTGTTTTGACATGGAATGACTATAGCGTCTGTTTTTGACCAAAAAACAATATAAACATTAACCCACTTCTGAAAGGCACATAAACCAGCCTTATCGCAAAGGAATACCCCGCAGGATTCATCACAAACTTTTCAAAATTTATATCTCCACATCTTCATGTGACTACTCAAAAGAAATTAAAGTAACAACAATATTTCATGTGACTACTCAAAAGAAATTAAAGTAACAACAATATATTTCAATTTATTTCCATAAAAAACAACTTATGAAATAGTTATTATTAACAATAGCATTATTGTGTCAAGAATTAGTCAGGAAATATGACGACCAAAAAAAATTCAAGCCATGCAACATAAGACCGTTTATTTACAATATAGTCATTAGACTCATTTGGCACAAAACTTGAGACATTTTAGCATTCTTCAACTGGGTCATATCAGGATCAGTCATTCCAATGGTATTGTTTTTCTAATTTAATTTAATTTCCAGTAGTGTTCCAAATTAATGTAGATAATTTTGGAATGTTTCAAATTTCTTGCACACATCATTGCTTTTTTCATCTTATTTACATAAACATGTACTTCATCTTTCGTAATTTGCCATCAATATTTGATGAAATTTCGATGACTTGTCTTCCCTCATTTCCCACTTTCATTCCATCTTGATAGCCAGCCACATGTTAAAATACTGCTGATGTTTTTCATTTCTTTCTTTGCGGTATTTAATAATACAATAATGTTTAATAAATTTAAATATTTTTTTGAAAACATTTGTAATAAGCAAAGGGTCTACTTTTCTGTCAATTTCCCCACCGATCACCGAAGTATGTCGAAGGGGTGGTGAAGCAGTTTTCGCGGAAAGGACCATCATCCCACCCCTTTAGCAGACCCAGCCACAGTTTGCCGACCGGTTTTTAGTTGCCAGATGAGAGCAGGAGTTATGTTGCACAAATTATAGCTTGCAATTTGTGAGGACTTACCGAGTTAAAAGCCTTTGCAAAGTCGATACTATCCCCCTTTCTTGTCAGACCCAGAGAGAGACAAACATATATAAATTGAGTATAATGCCAGGTTTGTAGTTGATCTTCATGGCATGAATCCAAGATGTAGTGAGACCAGGATATTATTTAAAGGAAACCTTACCCATGAAAGTTGTATTATCATGGGCCTGTTATTACAAGCATCCTCCAAGTTGGCCACTTATGTATTTGTATCGCGTAACTCATTTCGAACCGATTTAGGAATATAGCTCTTCAGCAAGAACTCAATACTGTTAATTGAGGAGCAAGCAGTGTTTACAAGCACTATGTGTCACTGGGAGGAATCCCATCAGGTGAGGTCAAGGTGACGGTCATGATCAGATGCATAGTCAATAGAAATTTGGCATCAATTTGAATTCTCAAAAATTTTACAATTTTATATGGATTGTATCAATTTTATCAGAGGATTACTTCTTTAATTGTTTGAATAAACTTGTCGGACATCCAATATTTACTTGTTACAATTCTTTTCTCCTGCAACATCTACGTTTACATACTTGTGTTCAAAGAAAAATCATAGAATATTAGTACATAAATACGCGAGAATTTCCATTTTTTTTCACATTATACAAAACTAATTTCATTAGGTTTTTTTGTATTGCATAATTTATAATTCCTTCATTTGTTGAAATAGATTAAATACCCTAATTTTCCATGTTAATAATTTGAGGAAAGAACATTAAATAAATAGATATTATAACAATTAAATATTTTATCACTACACAAGTTAAAACTTCTTTCAACAATTTCAAAAGTTATTCTTTAATAACCAGGACTTTTCATATTTCCTAAATTATTAATTTTCTTTTATTTAATTCTTCCTTGGTCACATATTATATTGTATTCTCATTAGTTTTCTGCTTCTCCCATTATTAATTTTCCCTCACATTATAAACAAAAGTTATAAAATGTGTAAAATATGTAAAATACATAATGAATTTCAAAAAATCTCATGTAAGATGTCAATAAGATTAACTAGCGAACTAGAAAATGTAAAAACTCTAATTAACTTTGTGCCTGGTTATGTATAAAAGATAGATAAACAAGAAAAATTAACTATTGTAGGCAACAACGAAAGAATTGTAAAGTTTATCAGAATTAACCAATTTCCCAATAAAAAAAACTAAACTTGTGGCTAAAGATGACAAGGCACTCGTATAAGGAAACCTTCATAACTTTCAACTCAATTGAAATATCGAATATATAAAATCATGATGTCATATCCAAATTTTGGTATATAAACCATCTTATAATACCTCTTAAAATATAATTTACAAAATTTGGTGACATAACAGATCAGTCAAAGAACCATAAAAAATGTTAATAGTAGCACAGTAGCATCAGCATGTAAATCAACACACACACCCGGAAGAACAAGAGTCAAATATTGGTGTCATAAAAGAGTATGTACATTGGTAAAAGTTGTGTATGTGCATGAAACAGTAAATATAGATTTATTCATTTAATAACAAGTACTCACAGGGTTTTTTTCTTCAAGCAGTTTCATGTCATTTGTATGAACACTTTCTTCACAGAATTCAGTAGAAAAGTCAACACTTCACAACTCCATGAAGAATTGTCAGGAACATTCACCACTTGACTTCAATTCTATCATAGCACTATTCTAGCTACCACCATTTCACATAAAACAATTTCTTCCTACACATTCACTCAAGCTCAACCTCACTAACATTCACTTATAAAAACATTTTGCACAATATATCACAAAATCCATTAAGCTTATAATAATTTTTCAAATTTAGAACCTATAATTGCACATATGAAAGTTGGGCTATGTTCACAAATGGAAGGTAACCTAAACAATGGACTCATCTAATACATAAATGTAAGAAAGCAGGGTTCTTTAATTAGTAGGAAAGTAGGTAGGTAAATAATACAATAACCTGTCACGTTCATACCAAATATATCACTAGAAAGATTTGGAAAGAAGAGAACAGTCGGATGAACAAACTCACCGATTAGTTCATGCGTCATACACATGCACATTCACATATCCACGCATACACACACACGACTATTCCACTACCAACCCTAATTCTTGGTGTCCAATATAAAGAAGCAAAATGCTAGGGGCATTATACAATCATCACCAAGTGTCCGCAAGTCACACCCGGTCACACCGCGACTACCAGCGACTACCGCCTCGCGTTCAATGGGATTGGATATCCTGAAGGATTGAGTTTGCAGATTATCTTCACAAGCTTCATTCCAATTGGTGTTTGGTACGTCGGGTTTCCAGCGGCTTATTTAAATTGATGAGATTCACTCCAGTTATTTAATATTTGCATACCAGTCAAAAAGCCGCATTAAAATCAAAGAAAAAGTCTTAAAATGTTGCAATCTATCGCCAATATTATTTAATATGTATGTAGAACAAGCAATGGAGGATACGCAAGAAAGATTTGGGGGAGACGTGTCAATCCGAGAATGTCAAGGAGAGAGTATGAAAGCAAGGGTCTACCAAAGACTGGGAAGAACTGGTAATTAAATAGTATTGTGTCTATCTCTCAAAATGAGACGCAATATAAATGAAACGAAAGGAATGAAAATCGGGTGACTCAGTGCAGACGAATCAGGAAAATGAAATCAAGAAACAGAACACTGATAAGAGAAGAGACATTCTAAAACCTCTAATGACCTTGATGTTGGCGAGCCCTAAAGCCCTAATTTAAAAAAAGACAGAAGCAAGGGGGTAACTATAGAATGTGGAAGTTTACTGTCTGATTTTCAAATGTTCATGAAAGTCAACATTTCCTTATCTTCAACTGAAAAAGTTAATGTTGTGCATTGATTGGTAAATGAGACAGGTTGCAGATGATCTAAAGGTGACTACCACAATTCCAGCGACACGTGCACCCACTATTTTTTAAACATCCTCTCCTCCTCCCCCCCGCTTTGACTCCGAAACATAATTCGCCAATCACATACTTTAGATTTCGTACGCATTGCGTATTTTTTAAAGAACCAAATGAGTGATGTAACTCCCACACCCACGTGCGCGCGTCGGTGTGTGTGTTACTACGCTCTTAGGTTTTGGCGTAACTGGAATGTTTTCTGAGATGGGCCCGGGACCTAGACAACGTGGATATAGGAATATTTTACCTGAGTTCTAGTTAACTTGCTAACTCCGTGTAGACGTCCCATCTGGTCTGAATCTGAACGAACAAACGCCAACACATCTCGTGATCTCACGCTTGTCCATGCATCCGCTTGTTTTCTGATTGCGAGAGACGCATAGAAATAAGCGTCGAGTCAGAAATAATTATACCGTTCATAAACGTGTTCTAAACGGAAATTTCTGGAGGGTGTACGCACCACTCCCCCCCGCCGCCACGCTACTAGTTACAACAACGCTTTTATTCTTTTTTTATATAATTAACCAGTCACTTCATATCAATGTATACCAAACAATGTTTACAAGACGAAAATTCTAAAATAAGTAAATTCGTCTTTTAGCCACCATTGTCCACTTTTTGTACCCTTCCCCCAATACATTTCAATGAGCACCTACATGGCCGATTCTATTCAGTGTGGAGGCAACAGTTAGCTATTCCATTTGGAGCTATACGAAGTGACATTATTATATTTATGATGGACGTGAGTCTAAACAATCTGAAATTAATAATATGTTTAAATTTCTGTCGGTAAAAATCATTTTGAAGACAAAAACTTCAAATCTGTTTCCGTAAAATTCGTTCAAAATAGTTTTAGGAGTACAAAGACTTGTTACCTACTTCACTAGTACTTCGATACAAGTTTGGAATGTTTTAACATTATTTCCTGAAAGACATGTAAAATGCTTCACATTTTGATGAATTTTGTCTCCGTAAAGGGATTCACGTTGTTCAGTTGTACTCACTTGATCCGTCTCTATAATATTTAATAATAAATTTATTGTCAAAAAACAGTACAAACTGTGTATGACCACGTGGAGGGAAAAAAACTAATTTACTCTCCGGAAGCAAGCAAGGGACCATCCCATCAATTCCGATCAAGGGTCCTAAGGCAGAGGCGGATTCAAAAATTTCAGCAAAAGTTCCTAGATAAGATAAAAAGTTAGCTGCGAGTTATAATACATATATAATGTCAATATGTTTGTAAATTTACATGTACAAGTTATTATCGAACTATAGATTATTCTGAGTATAGTGTTTAAAAATCATAAAGAGTTGAAAAAACACTAAATTCACGATTTATTGTTACAATAAACACGCCCCTAGACAAAGCCTAGAGAACCTGTATAAGAAAGCCGCCTCTACCCGAAGGAAAAACGGGGAAAAACCCGGGCCAGGATGGGGCTACAGAATTTATGTACACAACCGTGCCAAAGTTGAGTACACATAAAACTAAATTAATATGAGCCATACGGCGACACAATCATGCAAGAAAATAGTTTTTGAAATTGTTATAAGTTATTTAAAAAGTGCTACAGCAATAGCGTGATAAAGTACAAGATTTTGGACTTTAATTTTGGCGATTTTGCATCAAATGAAATCTTTTAAAATACTTTGAATCCTGACTTCAATGTCGAGAATCACCCATAAATCAAAACAGCGCCGCAGGAAATACTTCATAATTTCACCGACATCCGAAAATTATCGCCGCATCACACATACCACCCATATACGTAGTGAGAATTCTCTGTCTCTGGCACATTGTCTTAGGTGGGGGAACTCGATTCCCGTCTCTATACTCAAAGCCACCTTACTCTGCCTCGAGAAATTCAATTTAGGACAAAGAATCATGAATGGAAACGCATCGAGTTTATTAATTTATTTTAAATTAGTTGCAGTAAATTACTTTTTTTGTCTTCAACGTGGTCATGCACAGTTTGTAACAGCTCTCTTGACAATATATTATTCATATCTTTATTTATTATCAGTCTAACTGGCTTGATAGGTAAAGAAAGTGTACTTAATGCAGCCAACGCTTTTAGTTCGCCATCGCCCATAAGAGTAATGAAAAGGGTATCTCGCTTTCTGTTGGCAAGACATTCAAACTTGAATACGTTACCAACCCCGGACACATATTCAACTCACTTGCTCTTGTGGCGCTGTTCTGTTCTTTCTGCATCGAGCAAAGTGTGGAACGAATATTACATTGTGTCTTTGTTTGTTGTGTTATTAACTTGTATTTTTTTAGTATAGTCGCTTTTGTGACTACTATTAATATTTATTTGGATATTCTTTAAGGTGAGGTGCCTATGAAAATTGAATTTTCGTTTTTAATTATCAAAATTTTACCACATAACAAATCGATTGATAATAACCATTTCCTGAAATTTATTTTGCACTATTTGTAATAGATTTTTTATAGAACTTTTTAATTGTTATTTTGCAATGTATGTTAAAAATGTTCCTTGTGTCAAAAAATTTGCAGGTCACTTTCATTTTGTAACCACATCTTTATACCTATAAGAAGAGAAGTTACGTATATTAATTTTAATATCAGTGGGTGTTTTTTTTACTTTTTGACTAACAAAAATGAACTTTTGGACTAATTAAATGTTTACTTTATCGCAGAAGGAAAACTAAAATAGTCTTAGCACTCTGTATAAGTAAGTTTTATTCTTTATATATGTATCAAACTACTGTAAAAGTTTCAAGACCATATTTTAAAAAATTGTGACACGGGATTTTTTAAATACTCTAATGTGCTGCCAAAACTAATTTTCGGATAAATTAGTTTTAAAACTCAAATGTATATTGTGGTTCTCACTGACCTTAGCTGCATAAGTGGGACCCTCTACTACCTTCTTGGAGTGCTCTTGCCTCATTACTTACTAATAAATATAAATAACTGTATAAATTTATACATAGTATAAATATTATAGCAAAACAAGTACCCTATCAATCTAACTTAGAAAACTATGCCCTAACACAAAACGTCATTACTTACAAATAGTTTACACTTGTAGTGAAACAAACTTAATAAAAACTGAAGGAAAATGAAAATAGCGAAATAAAAATAAAGGTCGATAATTATAACTGAGAATACGCTAAAGAAACGCTTTCAAGAACTCTGTTCCTAACACAGAAACGCTACATACAGGAGCTCACTGTGGCAATAAATTGGGTTTCCAACAATGGTTTCAAGTGCTCTAACATTCTTCAGAGACTCTACCAAAAACTCCTTGAAAAGACGCCGTGAAATTCCAAGTATTGTTCCATTAGTATGTAGGAAAGAACACAGTGTGTGGAAAAGGTGGTCGTGACGCACAGCGTGCATTAACATTGAAACTATCGCACTGAAATGCGTTACAGGCAATTCAGACTCCGAGACATGATACTACAAAGTGCAATTCTATTTATAGCGATGAAAAGAAAAAATTGAATTTTTCAATTTTCACAGGTGCCTTTGACCACGCTTTTCCTGAACCTTTTCTGGGAAGATGCAGCGAGACGCTTTAACCTCACATTATCAGCTGATGAGAATGACATTGTGGAACGTTGCCTGCACGCGAGTGAGTTTCAAGGACTTGTTTCGTGGAGGTTGGCAATTTGTTTAAGGCAGCCATATGAATCATTTTAGGCAAAGGATCGTGACTTTGAGTACAACCGTTGACTGCTGTTCACTAGTCTTTGCACAGAAACACCTTCCCCCCTCCAAGCGGATGTACGAGCGAGAGGGCGAAATCTTTGAGTATCTTCTGTCTTATGTTATCAAGGACAACCTCCAGCAGAGACGGTTGCCTCAATTTATATTTAACTCTATGATACCATCATCATCACAACTTGCCACACTTTTTTACTGGCGGTAGCAATCCGATGAATGATGAATATTGCCCTGATGCAGAAAAAGTAAATTTTTTGAAACGTTGGCTCTATAAATAGTTAAATAATATTTTTTGACCATATCTAAATAACTCCAAACTAATATGGATAACGAGGTCAATAACCAAGGGTTTGTAGGAATTCTATATTATTTACCTGAGTAATAAAGCAGACACTTCTTTCCCCCATATATTCTAATTTCACTCGGTATCATCTTCAGCATGAACAATTTAAACAGAACAGTTACGAATAGTACATGATAATATACAATGGAGCATTACGTAGCTCACGTGCAAAACCTCTTGAGATATTAATCGATATCTCAAGTATAGTAACTCACATCTCAAGCATAATTGAGATATTAGTTGATATCTGAAGTATAATGACTTCGGATGTTAATATCTCTTATTAGTTAATATAAGAGATATTAACATTAATGTGTGTAGAATGTCACATTATCAGGAAATGAAATATGAAGTAATCAGTCTTCGTTTTCTGCAGTTTGAAATGATTTTCCTTACTTCATATTTAATATTTATCAAATTCCTGGAAGTCAGATTTTATTGGTACCTGAGGATCTCTATCTCTAAGTTTCGAAGAACAGGTACAACTGGGGAATTAGTAGGAAGTAGTTGGATTTATTTATGATAATATATTTATTGTCAAAAAAAGCAGTACAAACTGCGTATGACGACGTGAAAGACAATTAACTAATTTACTCTCTAGTAGAATTTGTAGTTGAAAATATTTTTTCTCGACGGAAGAGTGAACAGCACGGTGTTAGCAGTCAACTCAGACAGGGAAGCACACGCACCAACTACACGTGATAAAATAACGAAGAACGGTCTAGTTTTTTAATTATCGTTCTCGATCTTGAACATATTACCAGCAAATCGAGGTTCTACTGTGTGAGTTTGTGTGTATATATAACTTGTTGTTTGCTTTTAGTTTGTAATGTTATTGTACGATATTATTGTTTGAACCATCCTGGCCCGGGTTTTTCTCCGTTTTTCCTTCGGGTAGAGGCGGATTTCTTATACAGGTTCTCTAGGCTTTGTCTAGGGGCGTGTTTATTGTAACAATAAATCGTGAATTTAGTGTTTTTTCAACTCTTATGATTTTTAAACACTATACTCAGAATAATCTATAGTTCGATAATAACTTGTACATGTAAATTTACAAACATATTTGCGTTAAATTACAAACATATTGACATTATATATGTATTATAACTCGCAGCTAACTTTTTATCTTATCTAGGAACTTTTGCTGAAATTTTTGAATCCGCCTCTGCCTTAGGGCCCTTGATCGGATTTGATGGAATACGTCCCTTGCTTGCTTCGGAGAGTAAATTAGTTTATTGTCCTCCACGTGGTCATACGCAGTTTGTACTGTTTTTTGACAATAAATTTATTATTATTATTATTATTATTATTATTATTATTACGATGGGTACACCCATCGTTGGCGTTATAAAATGGATAATAAATGATTAAATTGGCAGTAGGAAGGCAAGTATCGCGAAAAAAACTAGTTTAGCATAACGTAGGGTAAACAGACTTATCATGTTTTATGTTTGTGTGCTCAATATATACTTACTTTTGCAGCCACACCGGTTCTTTCTCCGTCCAGGAACAGAAACACTGACTGAGTTCCTTTGTGGAAAGCAGGGTCCCTGGGGTTTTAGAGGAGATTTTTGGTTGCATCTGATTAGTAACATGCCATCTCAAAATGGCCGAAACTTTGTCGTTCGGGTTTATTCGGATTCTAGTTGGGCGCCTACATCCTAAATGTATTCTTTATTTCATATTAAATTACGCCAATGATTCAGGAAATTTAGACCCAGGAAAGCAGTAAATAATAAAAGATAATATTATTCTTTTAGAATCGTAAAATTTTGAATATTGAGGGTCAATTCTATAAACGTCAACCCTAAATGTACAGGATAAAAAATGTATTTTTTAAATTGCTAATGAAACCATTACGAATTGTTGAAATTTTAAGCGCAAAATACATTTCAAGAAATTGTATCCTTTGTCTCCCGTAACTCACAAAGATATAGTCAATCGAAGTAAGATTTTTGATTGACATTTAAACAATGTCGTTAAGATTGTTATTAATTATATTGACACTGAACTATAAACTCCAAGAAAAACGTAATTACACTTCATGTCTTAATGATATTTTATGTTTACAATGTTAATAACTTTTTGTGAAAGCTGTTAAATGAGAACAGTCAGAAGGAACTGTACAATTATAAATTATTTAATTAATGTAATAATAAATTAATTTACTGTCAAAAAGCAGTTACGTATTCGTATAATTTATGTCTTATCATACGTTGCATATTATTTTAATTGCTATCACCATAGCTTTATGACATAGATATTTATATGTTGATATTTTGTATAACAATCAAAATATTTCAGTCATAACCGATTTCCATATTTATCTGTAAGGAATGGACAATTGATCAATAATATACATGAAATACCAAATTTATTGTAAAGTCTTTTTCTTATACAAGTTGAAGTGTTCAAGGAGAAAATGGAATATTATATATATATAT
>NNCF01127355.1:199462-224547 GCA_002313205.1 Laupala kohalensis
GCCGCCGCCGCCGCCGCCGCCGCCGCCGCCGCCGCCGCCGCTTGGTGCAAGCATGTGCGCCAGCTGTTGCTGGGGATGGCGCCCGAGCTCGCGCTGGCGTCGTACCTGAGCCACACGACTCCAATGAAAATGATACGACACATATTATTGCCACCTAAACAAAGAGGAGACGTATTCTGCAAGTGTTTAAGAAAATATCGCCACTTTTGTAGGTTACAATCTTCATGACACTACCAAATTCTCGATTAAATGCATGAATCGTAGTAGAAACTCACCATTCCGCAGGAGAGCGGTGAATTTTAGACGTAACCCGCGATATCTCCGATCGACGTCGATGAGTGATTAATCTAAGAGTGATCTAAGATGTAGTAATAGAACATTTATTGGATTTGTTATTTCGCCAAACCATGTACAGAAAATACACTTATATAAATGGGTTATTTACAATAATCAAAATTACAATAATAATAATAATTGAATTTACAATAATAATTAAAATAATTAATAAACTATCAAATTAATTAAAATTACCATTATAATTGAAATTACAATAAGAAGTAAACTACAAAAATTAATTAGAATTTCAATAATAATTAAATTGCAATACTAATTGTAATTTAAAATAATAAATAAAACCACAAAATAATTACGATTACATAAAAATCGAAATAACAATAGAGAGTCGTTGTTACTTAAACAATTTCAGGATACAAGGTTAAAAACATAAAATACACTTAATATTTACACGTTGTCTCTTACATTCCAAATATGATTTAAAATGTGTGTCGCAATCTAATGAAAAATAAGTTGTTTGATCTATTTCATGTATGCATTAACATTATATTTTACTATATAAACTTATTAAATATATTTTTAACCTACCAATTTCTTGATATTTACAATAATTCTCAATTACGCAGAAACTTATTTCCCTAACGCAAATACAGATTGATTACCAAAACCATGCTGATTTTACATTTTTAAGCAAGAGGAGCGCATCTGTTCTGAATACTTACAATAATTTACTGGCATTTCAACTTATATGAATGTATTCTCGCTTTAAACTGTTTGAGAGAAGAGCAGCCCCTAATATCATTCGGAAGTTTGTTCCATTCCGTAATCGCAGTCAGTGTAAATGAGTTGTGAGCATAGTTGGTTTTGTGTCGTGGCATCTGTAATAGATGAGCTCCTTTCAGTCTGGATGTTGTGAGAAAATTAAATTTATTCGTCAGGTATTGTGGTGTTTTAAAATGAATTATTTTGAATAATATATAGATGCGATGTTTCTTGCGTCGGTTGTGGAGACGTAGCAAGTCATTTTCATTGTAATATATAGTTTCATGATCAAACTTTCTCAGATCATAAATATACCGAACACAAGTGTTTTGTATTAACTAAAAGTGTAGTCGCTTGTTTGCAGTTGACGTCACTGTAAACTACATCACAAACAAAATGAGGGAACGGGAGTGATTTTTCCAGAAGAGATTTAGTGTTTATAGGTAAATAATTGCTTATGCATTTCAACATGTGGAATTTAGAAAATTTATTGTTAATGGAGTTTATATGAGTGTTTATTTTTACGCCGAGGTTTGTGACTTCTGTTCGCCACGTACAATGCGTACGCCAAGGAATGTATTGATGCGTTACTAAGTAATTTTTATTTCTAATCGAACTGATTATGATGGTTTGTGATTAGTTTGCGTTCTCGACACGTGAACGACTGTAAGGCAATAAAAAATCTGTGCACTTTTGATATGAATTGTTCTTGCCTGGGAGAAACTTTGCACTTGACCACCTGACATTTCGAGGAGCGAAATAGCAGACGAACTGATCACGGTTCTGGTTCGTATTTATTTCGGTCTCTAACTGTTTTTATTCATTTCGCTGTCTTTGTTTATTTTCTTATGTTTCCAATAGTGTTTTTAATGGGACCATAAATATTTTTTAATTTACCACCAAAGTGTAATTCACAGAGTAGTAAATAATAATTAATAAGTGAAATACGTTAGATAGGGAAATAGAGTGATTATGAATAATGCAAAAAATTATTTATCTTTATTTTCTTTGATAAAATTGTCCCATAATGAGCTCAAATAAGCTATATTGTATACTAAATTAACATCGTAGAGAAATATTAATCGCAAGGTTAAGTATTGGTATTCATTTCATTCGTATGAGTCATATTACTTAATATTATTTGACAGAGCTGACAAATTTTCCAGATCCGACCATGACTTGGATTCTCTCGAAGCGAATGAAAAACATTCCAGTAACATCATTCACGATACATGTTACATACGTCCATGTTTCCCAAATCAATCATTTTGCGACTCACTTCTGTGACACGGTGCCGCCTTTGAGAATAACCGATGTTAAGTCAATACAATATCCTTCGGAGGACAAGGTTTGGATAAAATCTTTCCCGCCTCCAAAATCGTAATTCTTGTCTTCACAAGGAAGCAGCTGATAGCGATCGTCGGCGCATGCGCTCTGTGGTGGAGCCACGTCGAGGTCAAGAGCGATTGTGTGGCACGTGGCGGAGTGTCTTCCTGTTGCCTCTCTCTCTATATATATCTCTCTTGCGATGAATGAGCCGCTTGAATCGAATGTCGCGCCGGGGCTGAAGCGTGAAGCTAAGGCCAAGCCTCGCCAAATATTCGCTTCAATTATTTGTCTCCCATTGTCCCGATGAAACGGAAAATTGACATGCCCCTCCGTGGCTCAGGTGGTAGCGTTCCACCTCCTCATGGGTTCAAAGAAACGAAGCAGTAGCAGCGAAGGCTGGCAACACGTTCGCCAATTGCTCCTCGGCGAATATATGCGAACGCGTATCAATTTGCAAAATATATGAAATGAATACTTTATGTAATTTGTGTGGTCGCTGTTTGATTTGCTCAAAACGAACGAAAGCTTTTTCGATCGAATATGGACTGTCTCTTATACACATCTAGATGTGTATAAGAGACAGCCCATATATTCTAATTTCACTCGGTATCATCTTCAGCATGAACAATTTAAACAGAACAGTNTATATAGTCCCCGCAAGACATGTAACCAATGGAGCGAAAGTGCCCTGTTGTCAACATGTCTGCTGCGGGGGGTGGCCTAGCATACCTCCACCCATTCCACACGTAGGCTGCTATAACTTGTAGAAAAGCTCATTTCAGAACATCTTGTGTCGTATGGGCCAAAGGTCAGATCAAGCCCCGCCGACCGTCACAGCTGGCATATCAATTAGTCGGTTCAGCGATGGGCCTACTTCATTCGTTGAAAATATACTAATCAATATTTTAAGCAAAACGAAATAATTTCCACGTAAATAGTTCTAATTTTATAAATACCTCAGTGTTTATCTCATTTTAAACGGGCAACTTTTACAGAAATTATTAGTTGTACTATAACTATTTGACTCCATGCCAGAGTGGCGGCGATTAGGGAGGGGGGTAATCGAATGTCGCCAATTGTCCCTACTTTGATTTATTTCATTTTTTAAATCATACTTAGTGGAAATATGCAGAAAATGTCATGTAAATGAAAATTGTCAATATTTGTTCCTGTCTCTTATACACATCTAGATGTGTATAAGAGACAGGTGTTAGCAGTCAACTCAGACAGNATAATATCTATTCTCACAAATGCTCACCTGTCTCTTTTATCGTTTATACTTTGAAAAGTAGGCAATGTTAGGGTACAAGTATTCACTTCAAATATTTCAAGCAGTAACAAAGAAAATCCAGGAGAAAAAAGGAATTCTTTACAAATAGAAGTCCCTTTTCATAATGTATTAACATTTCTAAAATTTGTTTTCCATGTAACGTATTCTAGTTCATTACTTGTAGTTTACCATTGGAAATACTGAATTACTTTATATAGTAAATGATAGATTATCGTATATCATTACAATATAAAGTAATAAGGAAAAACTGCAGATATTATTTTCAAGGCTAAAACATTATATAATAAATTAATATTCATTGAATTAGACACAAGTACATTTGGTGCAATGTAGTTATAACAAAACCACATGGAATGAAAATTAGCTCAACTAATGAAATACGAACCAGCGAATTCAAGTAAAGTCATAATTGGCTAAGACATTCTAAGAAGTTTCTTCAAGGCTAAAATGTGTTCCTAGCAAGTTCAATCAAAAATAAAACTACTATCCTATTATAAATTTATTTTAAAAAAACAAACAGCCAAAGAATAAGGCTGTAGTATAGCTCTTCCTTAGGAAACATTTACAAACCTTTTTTGTAGGCAATTTTATAATCTATAATAAATTAGGTAGATATGGTGTTGTACAGGTTTGCACTTTGAGTGTACAGGTTTGTACTTTTAACTGTTTTAACAATTTAAATTTCAATAATGAAAGATTTTTATAATGTAATAACATGTTATGGTGAAGTGTTTTTTTCTTCTTTTCTATATTATATCTAATGGAATTTTCAACATATACATTTTCAGCAAGACAATGTATGCAATGCTATCCACATAAAGGACTTGATAATAATCATCAAAAGAAGCATGATACATCTGAAGATGGGGAAGACATCTCCCCGAAACGTTGTGTAAAGTCATGAACTGAAGTGTTTTATACGTCCAATATAAAGTGTTGTCTATAATAAGAGCACTGTAAATCAAGAATTATAATCTATAAAATGTATACTTACTATTTGTATGAGAAAAACATCGCTGATGAAATATTTTGGAAAAACAGTTTTTTGTGACCTGAGAGCATATAAACTTTTAGCATAAATAGGGTTGATGGGGGGGGACTTTTGATATTTTATTTGAAATGATGCCCTTAAGATGAATACCAAATTTCATCTCTATGTGAATTTTTGTCGAACGTCGCCTTTTTTCTATCTTCCCTGGGCTACTGTGGTATAATGAGACCTAATTGATTAATAAAACATTAATTGGGAAGGACACAATCTAGGATTTCCAACACGGGTGTTCATTATTTTGTCATGAAATAACTTGAAAATTGATGTCAGGCTAAAGTAGAGTCTAAAATTAACCCTTGTGGAAGGAATTTTCTTAAATACAAACCTAGAAGAAGTTACGTCGCCCGATGCAATGGGACATAATTCTACCCCTTTATAAACGTCAACATCTCTGAATCTACTTGAAAATTTGGATTGCTGTAAATTTTGTTATAAAGAGTTAAGCAAGAGGAATCCAATGAGATTTATTTATCTAAAAGACATTAATTGGGAAGGAATAATCCAGGATTTTCAAAAATGGTGTTCACGATATTGTCACGGAATAACTTGAAAATTGGTGTCAGGCTAAAGTAGAGTCCGCAATTAACCTCTATGAAAGGAATGTTCTTTAGAACAAATCTGAAAGAAGTTATGTCCATTTTTGCTTGTATATAATAAATTTTAAATACTTTTAAAATTGAGATTAATAGTAACCATAGTAATGAGACCACCGCCCCTAGTTAAGAGCCTAGAGAGCCTGCAAATAAATTCGCCTCTTCCCGGAGGAAAACCTGAGAAAAACTCGGGTCAAGATTAATGAACACAACCATGCCAAGGTTGAGGATAGATAAAACTAATCTTATTTGCATATTATGAAACAGTAACAGCACATAGGAAAATAGTTTTGAAATTAAATCAGTTACTTTTGAAAATTCTATATCATTGGTGTGATTAAGTATAACATGAATCGTTTGTAACAGTTTATTTGTTTTTCATGTAACTTCTGCTTACATTCATTTACTAAGTCATTACATTTCCAATTTTTTTGGTTCAATATCTTTTGTGACCATTTAATTCTCACCAATTTTTGTTCTATGTAAGAAACATCATAATGGATATGAAGAAGGTAAATATCAATATTTTTGGAATAATTTAAAGAATTGATAACAGTATTTTTCATATACCTACACAATTATAACTATTGAAAACAAAACTTCCTTCATATTCTATAGATATCATTAGGAGCAGCTATCTACATTTGTTCATTTAATCTGGGGCAGTGGCAAATTTAACAAACAAGAAAAATGTCAGGAACAAATGTTGAAAATATTAGTTTTGTGGCTACTTCCTTAGATCTTAATAGTAAAGAAAACCTCATATAAATTCTAAACTAAGAAAATAATATTCTGCACAGTGAATTATTTTTGTACTTGTAAATCAACATGTTTGTAATTGTGTATATTTTGCAAATGTTTAATCCCATTTACAGTATGGCATAGTCTTTTGAAACATTTCTGCTCAGAGCATCCAAACGTTGCACAATAAATATCAGAAGATAGTTGGGATAATATGTAAATCTCATCCTGATGTGGCTGAGTGTTAAAGCTACATTAGCTCCAATTTGAGAAGTTTAAACCATTTGGACAAAAAAATATATTGTTTATACCAAGTGTTTGTTTAGCTCTTTCAAAACTAGTTCAAATTACTCAATCATTATTAGACCTACTGTTCAAAAAGAAATACTGCTCCCATGAGCAAACCACAACACACAACATCCCTTGAGTTAAGTTTTGGTTCTCACCATGTCATTATAAGTTTACCTTTGCAATGAGATTTTTAACCCTTGAGACCATTTGAGAGACCCTTGTCATGGGACGTGGTGAACAATTGCATTTAAACAAAAAAATATCTGGTTGATTTTCATAGATCATACTTCGGTTAATTTTCATATAGAGAAGTACCATCAGACCTATAAAGTACAAGAAAATCTATATCAAATTTTACTTTTCATATGACTTGTTTAAAACTACCGTCAAAATGTGACTTTCGATAACATCTGAACTTCTTATACGGTCACAAAATTGAAATATGATGAAGAAACATGTTTTGATAAACTATTTTTTTTCTTGCCTTCCTAATGCAGGTAAAGTTTTCTAAAAATTTCGAAATTAGATCTTTAATGTTACTTTGGAGAAATACATTTTTCAGTCCTTCAGACTTGAAGAACTTCTCTGGAAAATTTTAAAATTTAAATATTTTAAAATGTAAAGCAACATCATTCATGAATATTTTGTTTGGATATCTTATGCTCAAAAATGCTATGGATAAAAAAATACTACAACATTTTCATCTCAATTCATTTGGTGGCACTTATTAAAAAATAAAGAAAAAGAAGCGATAAGAGAGTATGCAACCTGTTACACCCATTGTACTCACCGCATGTATGGTATATGTGGAGCACAATACTTCTTAGAGATTCGCATCTTAATAAAGAGTGATAGTTCAAATTTCTTTTTTCATTTAACGATACTGAATGGGGCCCAAGTGCCACAAGTTGAATTTCAAGAAAGGAGGGGTTGAAATTTCTCATGTGCCAACCCTAGAAAAAACTCTCTAAACTGTTTTCTAAGTATGTCACCACATAAAGAAACTACAAATGCCATTCGAAAATAATTTTTAGAAGGTCTCTCTGAAGGATGAAATTAACTCAACTCCAATACACATTTAAAAAGTTTTCAATGAGCAATATTTTTGAATAAAACATGAAAGAGATCTTTTTGTGGAACAAAATGGATGTTAACAATGCCAACATAAAAACTATCGTATGAGTAAATTCAGAAGTTAGGTTGCCTGTCTCTGCAGTTGACATATCGATAATGACCTTCTAAACTAGACGAAGTGTTGATACACACTTGGAGAGTACTACATAATTATGAAAATCAGAGATGTCAAGGTTCAGAGCAGTGGTTGATTTGACATTGAATGACTCTTCTTTGATCTTCAATATTTATTAGCAGAGGCTTGTTGCATTCTGAACATGATCATAACATATGCACAAACTTCATTTATTCTAGTCAAGATGTTGCCACCCACATCAAATTGATTTAGGTCTGAGTCAGGAGATAAGTACAGACAATATGACCCTTTGCTTGAGCCCAGTTTTAGCTTGAAATTCTTTTGAATGATTATTTTGACTTTGGTTTGTATGTTGGTGGAGGAAGTTTAGCAAGACATATTACATTTATATGGTCCATTAAGTAGTTCATGACATTCAAAAACTAAGGACCTGTTGATGCTACAAAAGACCTGTTTAAAAGATTTTTTACTCCAATATTGTATTCATAGCATTTTTCGTTAACTCATTTGATAATATGGACCTTATTTATAATGGTTCTGTATGCTCTAAAGCTCATTAGATGGTCACTTATCTTTTCTATTTGATTGCTATAGATAAGTGAAGATTTTACACTTCACTTTTAGCCAGGTATACCAAGTTTTAACTGTAGTGTCTCAATACGACAAATAAACCCTTCACACCCTTCTTCCTTCTCCAATATTTTACACACAAGGTAATACAATAATATTCTGAAGGAATTTCAGACAGTGATGCCCCCATAATATAATTAATTATATTAAGCAGATTTCTACCACACAACTTCATTTCATTTACTTTACTATATAACTTGATAAATCTAACAAAGATGTAACCTAACATATTGAGAAGGTAGAATAGCAAGTGAAGAAGCTAGTCTTTCACAAGAAATGAACCCAAAACCATTTCAATACTAAGCAGAGATCAGCAGATTACAGAGAATAGAGAACCCCCCAGAAAAAATCTAGAATTTACAACTTTTAAAGTAGAGATTGAGACAATTATACAAGCGAAACAAGCCTTAGAAAAAAGAAAATTTCAGTAATATCCAATTTCAACACACCACAAAAATCTGTGAGAGCAGCACAGTTTTTACAAGAAAATTGTGAATGTGAGGATGCAGCAACATTATTAAGACTGGTCCCCTAACTGTATGAACTTAATTTTGGGAAAGGGTTTATTTCCAAAAAATTTAAACCCTCTTTGTTGTCAGAATATAAGAATTTCATTGGATGATATATCAAGTCAACAGATTGTTGGAATAGCAAAGCTCCAGTCATGTTGTTCTGAGGATGAGAGTATGATCTCCTGAAAACCTGTTTCTGACAGTTAAGTAGATTGTGCAGTTTTGTAGTTAAGAGAAACAAATAATGTACTTTGAAAAATGAATTTTTTGTTTATTATTCAATGAATGAACTCTAACAAACTGACATTGAACATGTATTCTAAAGCATCATCAGAGCTAATAAACTGATAAAACCTAGTCAACAACACTAAAATAAATTTATTACATCACTTAAATATTGATTCTCTGTGAATAAATCAATCACACATTTCACTTGCATATATTATATTATAGACAATCACATTTTGTTCACCAACCAGTTTCTACCAATACATGGCATATTAAATCTTTAAAAGAAATGTTGTATCTACATCATTTTGGGACAAATAATAACACTAGAATAATAAACTCAGAAAATTATTGGTTCAATATATAAAAAATAATAGAATCACAGTGATTAATAATGGCAATAGAAAACTTTTTTGAATGCATACATCAATGTGCACAACCACTCCTCAAGAATTATTGTGAGGAAATAATGTAAAATACAACCTGATGAGGCAACAGAACTTTGTCTCAAAACATTGTTGATACAACACTTCTTTTAAAAATTTAATATACCATGTGTTAGTAGAAACTGGTTGGTGAACATAATGTGATTGTGTATAATGTAATATGTGTAAGTGAAATGTGTGATTGACTAATTTTTTTTTTGCATGAGATGCACAGTGATTTAAAAAATAGTCATATGAAGAAACAACCAACACAATTATTTTTTTTTCATACAAGTTATGTGTGATAGTTATCAAGTACTCGACTCAAATCACACATTGTTTTGCTCCTATTGGAACATCTCAAGGGTCACCACTCTACAGCATGGCTGACGCATCACTGTCTCATTAATAGATAATTTAAAAACTATGTGTCACCTCGATGGAACCTACTTATCTATAGAAATATTGAAGTCTCAATTTAATTTATATTAAGTAAATTATACTATCACATTATATTAATTTTGAGATCTCTGATGTTTCTAGTAAAATAAGATTTGCAGCCAAACATGAATTAAGGCTGCACAGACATTCCAATGTGGAGGTTATCAAGATCCTTGACAATGAGAATCTAGTCAGAAAATTAAAGACTCACACCTTTTACGTTAGTGTGGGATTACATAGTGTGATTATTGTGTGAGTGAACAAATGTACTGCTAGGCTAATGTAAAATTTACATTATCTCAAGGTGATTCTTGAAGAAATTTCAATGAAAAATATAGGATACTAATAGGTGAACTAATAGTGTAAAATTTTATCTTGTTTTGAGATGCAGATATGAATTGATGGTAGGTCAAAAATGACCAGTTTCGATAAAGAAATTAGAAGTAGAAGAAAATTACTTCACATAAAAGAATTAAATACAGGGGCTGTACCAGTGTCATTCTACTCATTCTGAATAATAAACTGGACAAAGAAACCTACAAAGAAGAACAAAAATATGATCACTGAGGAATGAAAATATTTTAAGGGCCTAAAATAGCAAAACATGTTTATTTTTGAAAAAAATTGTACTACTCCCCAACACCAATGCTGTGGTAATTGATTAAGTTCCTCTTGTTGATAATTTAGTTGGTATGAAAGTTAAGATTTTTTTTTATTCACCACCTTGTGAAGATAATAAAATATATTTTTTAATATTATGACGATGAATATAAATTGAGATATTAATATTCTATATAATACAGATATAATTCTATATAATATATAAGATACAATCTATATATCTATATACAATCTATATGAGATAATTCTGTGTAATATACTATAGATTGTTTCAAAATAAATCAGTAAACTTGCCACATCCCATAGCAATGGCAAACATAAACACTGGATGCGCTCCTCTTAATATGAAACTACAGAAGAGCTTCAATTATGCGGAGCAACTGGGACCAGGCATAGCCCAGACAATTCGATTTCTTCCGAAATGGTTATTGATGAGACAAGATTGTAACGAAATATCAGGTTATTGAGAAAAAAATTAAAACTGAATAACAATAAACAGTAAAAAAACAATTTTATGATATAATACGTGGGTACAGTTAGCTAAGAACAGTAAAAAAATGATCAAACTTATTTGCTTGAGAAATCTTTTTCTCCCATAGATCCATTTTAATTGACACGATGTAAAGACATGATATTATTCATACTAATGGATATTGAAAGAAAATATGAAAGAATAAATACATCGTGGATTATTTTGTTAAGAGAACGTTCGAAAAAAAAAAAGTTTTAAAAACTTACGAGGAAAGTAAATTGCCATTGTTCCTCACCTTGATGAAGTGGCGCAGGTAGTGCGTGGGCAGGATCGCGCATGCGCCACCCGCTTCCGCGCCGTCGATGTACACGCCGCGCACCAAGATGGAGTTGGCGCAGTTGAGGAAGACCAGCAGCGTGAAACAGGCGGCGTGCGTCAACCAGCAGCTCAACGACACGTGCTCTGCGCAACGACGGTGGAGTTAGGGCTCTCTTCTTGGGGGGGGGGGGGCTCTCTAGAGGTAATCCGGCGGCAGAAATAAGAAACAGCATTTGATAAGGATCAGTGAACTGTGGAAGCGTACGAGCGTAGCCGAATTCAATAATTTAGTGGACAAAAATTAAGTAAGTTTACTTCTGAGAGCAAATCATTTATGAGGTGGGACTCCACGAGACGTTGACACAACGCGAGATATAACGAAACACAACAATTGAGTTTTGTTATAAGTTTCACGCATCGGACTGATGCACGAGACAACTCCTGTTCGTCGAGAAATCCGGATGGATATTTTCTGGCCGAGCGCAAACTCACCTGGAAGAAGATATTCGTTGAGGAGCATCCACACGCCCCGCCACACATTGACGGTGCCCAGGAAGGAGAAGAACAGGTAGAGATCGGCGGCGAGCAAACGCCAAGACCCTGTCGCGCGCTCACACACGCGCTGCATGAGCGGCTGCAAGGCGACCGTGAGCGACACGATCGAGTAGCCCAAGCACTGGAGAGAGAAGCCCCAACTACACTCACACATAAGTAATATCCTCCAATCATGTACGCGAGAGTACATGATAAATATATACACCCTCAACAATTAACAAATTATGGCAACAATGAAGTAAATTATTTCCCATTCTAATGGATAGAAAACAATTATACAATAACAAATATACATTCATGAATTGAAACCAACCATCATAGGACTATTACCCAATTCAACTAGCTATATATTAAAATCAGAGTACCTCAAAAAATTCCTCTATGTAATAGAATGGTGTAATATTTAATAGACTAACCAATTCAATAATTCAGGTTTAAATTTTGTAAATGTCCCTTCTATTAATGATTTATTGTATAAGTATGTTGTATTGTATGTATGTAAATACTGAAGTACTCATTATTGATGGTGCTCATTCGGAATAGCATGCATGATGACTTGAGCCTCGCCACATAATAAAGGTATATTATTATTATTATTGATTCTTTCTCAGTAGAAACTGGAAACATTCTCCCACCCCATAGATGGTATTGGGATTGGGTTTTATCGATACAGAAAGGAAATTCATCCTGGTGGGATTATGATGTTATTAATTAATTCAAAAATTTTCGGACGATGTGATATGTCTGCAGGAAGACAGCTTTTTGTGTAACCTTCATAATACTCTTCTCGAGTCCTAGCTTTTCCAAATTATTCTGAAACCTCTTCGATGAGATACCTTCGAGAGATATCATTAAGGGGATAATTTCAACCTTGCCTAACTTCCATATATTCTTCATCTCAATTGCTTGGTCCTCGTATTTCCTAACTTTTTCTGACTCAGTTGAAGTAATGTTGTGAGTCAGGGGAACAGCAATATCGATTATGGTGGATGTCTTATTTTCCTTATCAATATGAAGGATATCTGAGCGATTATAATCCACTGTCTTGTCTGTCAGCACAGGTCTATCCCAATAGAGTACGTGCTTCTGATCTTCAAGTACTGCTGGCGGTTGGTATTTATAATACGGTGGTGTTACATCCCGTCTTAATTCGTAATCCATTGCACTTGATTGTGTCTGCTTAAGTAAGCATTTTTTTCCTGCGAGAGATGAACAACCAGCCATTACGTGTTCGATGGATTCTCCAGGCCTTCCCCATTTCCTACATGAATCACAAACATCAAGTTTGAGGATATGTTTCTCATAATTTCTTGTCCTCATCACTATCTTCAATTGCCTTCTGTTTCAGGGTAAAAGTGTCCATCCTTGATCCATTGCAGGGATGCAGTCCTCTCAACATCAACAGCTTTCAACTTTGGAAAATTTCCATGTAATGCCATTTTTTTCTTTCTATCTTTCGTACTCATTGGTTCACATTACTGATTAGTATTACCTAGGTTAAGATGTCATCAGCTTTTGCAATCATCACCATTATTTCTTCATTGGAGAGCATGAACTTGGTCCTAAAATAGTTTTCTTGATTCCTACATAACTTGTGGTTATTTCATAACCCACATCCACCCTCCTTTCGGGACAAGAACAGCCTAATGGTGGAAGAGTTTGGGTACAAGTATCTGAACTTATTCAGCAATCCCCTAGTCAATCTGTAAGTCATTCAGATCCGTGTCTGACGATTTTACTAGGTCTATGTAGCATAGTCTATGTAGCATGTGTGTAAGTTTCTTTTTCTACGTTGTGCCTGCTTGAAGACAACGGCGTCTATTGTTAATTGATGGTTGCACCCCATAACTCCTCTGATGCAGCCATTTTGTTCTGCAGCTATCGATCCATTAACTTCACAATGATGGTAGACTTTATTGTTTATCATAGCAGTGAATACCTTGTAAAATACGGACAAACATGTGATGGGTCTGTAGTTCTCGGGCTGAGAAGATTCTCCTTTCTTGTACAGGAGGTAGGTTCTCCCTTTTGTAGAGGATGTAGAGAGACCTTTTTTTGGGTCATCCAGGTCTGCGATGAAAGCGAAAGCTAGTGGTTCGTGCATAGCTTTAAAGGATTTAAGTCAAAAGTTGTGAATCCTGTCGGGACCTGGAGCTTTCCAGTTGCTGATTTTCTTCTCTACTTTCAGTACATCTTCTTTGGGTCAATTTATTTTTCAGTTTTCTTGAGCGAACCCCTTTCAAGTATTCGGAGAATAAGTCAGTCTTTGCTCGAAATTCGACAACGTTTTGTTCATGTCTGATCTTCCAAGCTGGTTCTCGCTTTTGGTTACTCTGCGATGAGCATGGTCTAGGCTGGTACGTTCCTTGTCCATTAGCTTCAATGAAAATGACAGCTGCACAGTATACATATAGAATGATTTCTTCCAAATCACTTCATCCCTTTAGATGTTTTGAAAGTATGATATTAAGTTTAGTGATAAATGGCTCTGCTTATGAAATATTCTTTAATATTGGAATGCAAGACCTTTTGGTAGCTTCTGTGTCACGGTAGAGTTCCATTAGACTGAAAAACCGCTCTGAGGTCTCATCCCAGTTGTGTGGATCCGCTCCTTGATTGGACGTTCCAAGTTTTCCTTCATTATCATAAATAGCAGTTACCGATTCCTGTTCTATTTCTTGTGAAGGTTCTGGGGCTTCCAGGTTTTGAAGGAGTATATGATGATGGTATAGATCATGACCAACCTTCTTGCGTACTTCCTCTAGTTCAGTTGCTGATAGGTAATTTTTATTAACAATTGTCTTGTATCTGTTCGCGATGTTTTGTTCAGTTAATTCTAGATCTGGCCGCATCCTGCTAAATTCCTGACGAAGGAGATGTTGATATCCCGTTCGTGGTTTGTCATCACGTCCCTCTTTGAGTTTGAGTGGACGAACCCGCAGACGGAGTGACTTGAGGGGTGGACTTTCCAGATCGCTGACCACGACAGATCTTCCTGGAGCCATAGCTTCTTTTCCGACTGGGTTCCGATTCCTTAAAACCCTTTCACCGACGACTCGCATGCTGTCAAGCCTTTCATCGGCTCCAGACGTGCCCTGGCGCTCCCCAGGCAGCGGCAGTTTTCTTATGCTATCATTACTAATTCGTTCCATATTGCCATGGATTACGGCTGTTATCGGCAGCCGCCACCTATCTTTCGGTGAATAAACACCTATCCCTCCAAATCTACAGGGGGTGAGTTAGGAATAATATGGACGAGGAGAGGAACGGAATCCACCCAGGGAGTAAGAAAGGTCGTTGTGGAACACACTTCGTCTGACTACGGCCGACATAGCCCTCAACTTCACTGGAGCACACAAACCCTCGCCACCCGCACGGACAGTGATTCGATAAGATGGTGTCCCCTGGGTGGATTATGATGATGATGATTACTATTATTATTATTTAAACACAGTCAATGTATTCGTGGCGCACTTCCCCAACGTTCTAAAACTGCTCGGAAGGCTGCCAATCTGTCCAGTGCCACAACCTTTGCCTAATTATCCCAAACGCACCGCATCGTTTCTTACCAAAGACGCCCACGACGACTCTGGCTGCAGTGGATACACGTAGAGGTCGAGCAGCTTCCACACGCTGCGCCACACGAACACCACCAGCGACCCCACGACTCCCACACTCAACGCACAGTCCACCACGTGGAGCAGCATGTGCCTCGAGCTCTGAAACAAAGGCCTCCAGTTGCCACGGCCATACAACTCAATGGCCATCCAATGGACATTTTTACCCGAGAGTCTCATCTTTACAGCAAGACCATTGTGTCGCGCATAAACTACTGAACATTTGGAGGTGGTCCGGCTGGATCGTATCACCGAAAACGGCTTCATTTTCACTCGTCAGTTTGGTAGAACAATTAAAAGTACCAGAAAAGGCCATTACATGCGTCAGTTTTGAATCATCCACCCCACAACAGCACTTTCATCAGACATAAAGTGGAAATGAAGAAGACTGAGAACTGCGTTTTGGGAATCTGCTAGAGAAATCATATATTACTCAAAAATAAAGTTTCTATGAGAATTCACTACACTTATTCAACTGAAATATCTTTCTAGTTTTCGTGAAGGCAGTGGTATAATAATCGATAAAAGAGCCGTCTAAACATACGTTTTTCAAATTATCGCATGTTGCATTAATTGCCAGCAGCGAACGCGGATGCTCATCTCGAAACTATTTTCAATATTTTTCTATGCGACGGGTTCTGGAAGCGCCATCTCTAGCCACAAATTGCCTGACATCACTATTGATTCACTCATCTCAGATTTAATTGTTACCTCGTTTTGGTGCATTTGTTACAGGTAATACAGAAAATCGGGCATTATACTGAACGCACAGGTCCAGTAAAAATTACATGGCATTGAGGGTTTCACTTCACTTGAGCGGTCCCAAAAATGATTTATTCGACTCTAATATCGGTCGTTTTCTGATTATTTTTACCTGTCTGTCATTCTCACCCCTACCCAAAGGGTGCTAGGGGAATATTATCTCCAGCGTGGGCTAATTACGAACATACGAAGCGACGAAGGCGTCCGTATCCACCTCAACGGCACCAAAAACTACGGTTTTGAATCTAATATCGGATTTTTTTGGATTTTTACACGTCATGTCCTTCTCACCCCATAGTACTTGTCATACAGTCAGTCATCTGTATCAAGTTTGGTTGAAAATGCTCCAGACACTCTAGACTTATAAATACATGAAACATTCCAACCCCCATTTCACCCCGTTAGGGGTGGATTTTCGTAAAATTATTTCTTAGTGGATGTGTACACCCTAAAAGGAACCTATCTGCCAAACTTCAAGTGTAGTTTCTGAGATTTCGTGATTAGTCTGTGAGTGAGTGGAATTTCGCATACATTTAGAATTACAATAGAGGTGTACGATTTCGACTTGAGTCAACAAAGAGTTGTGTAGACAAAAACTGAAGTGAGTGCGAAATTCAATAACTTTTTGATTCATGGAAGATATATTTGATTGCGTTCCTTTGTGTTGTTGAATGCTTTTCTGTTCAAAATGATCGAGCTGGTCCAGCGGGTGCGTCACGGGACTTTGTTCAGAAAAACACGATCTCACCTGATTTGAAGAAAGAAACGTTTCACAGGACCACTTTTTGATGAATTCCCAAATGTGCTTTGGACGCCAACTCGACACCGAGGTGTATTTGCTTGATGGCAAACATCCTCTTCGGTGAGCAATGTGTCCCGATATACATTTTTACGAAGAGTCCATAGCTTTTTAGATATTTACCATAAAATTTAGTGATTTTTGAGTTTAAAAAATGTAAAAAGAAAAAGTGTGTGGGGAAAAATGTGTGGGGAAAAAAATGAAGGTGATATAGAAGATCTGTAATCTGAGTTTTTCTCGTTTCTGTAGATGCGATATTAACCGAGTCATATAATGCCATGATCCCCGAAACCTGGAATACAAGCATTATTCATTAAATAACTCAACACTATTAGTTTCTCACTAAACATGCGTGGGACCTTTCTTAACATGCATGAAAGACCATTGACTTTTTGTTTACTCACTGACATGAAAAACAACAGTTCTGACAACAACAAAATTAGTACGTTCTCTACTTCAAGAAAATATCACAAACAAGCTACCAGTTTTTAAACTTATTTCAGTGATTCAAGTAAAGTCCTTTTTAATGAAAATCAAAAGGTTTTATTCATTTATCTACAAACATACACATTTCCGCAGTTCGACTCCATTGTGCATTAGCCAGACTCCACTTTGAGACTACATTAATGATATAGAAACAATATTATTAAGACTTCCACCTATTTATTATCAATAGATGAGCTCTCCCGCGTCTCATCTGTCCTCCTTCTGTATTGTGGGTATCCATGGCTGCTTAGCGTACACGTAGACGCAGCTTCACAGCGCGACAGTGCTGCTCTCAAGCGACGGTAGGAGTGAAGCGGAGGTGGTGACGTCACGAAGCGCATCGAGATGAGACACCAAATTCGTAAGAGGTGAGTTTTCCGAATTCCAACTTGAAAGACCCAAACAGTTTATTTCAAACATAAAACATATGTTTATAACTGGCAGCGTATTGAGTCAACGCACAGTTTCCATTGCTTTTATAACAATCTAAATATGTCCGAGATTCGCTTGGAAGGTTCACAAAATGCTCATATGATTTTCAATCAATCGCATGAATTTTTAAAAATGTAGTAACGATGTACGACCTTTCATATCATGATCTTGACAAAATGAATATAAAAAATATTTGTCTTAAAAGGATTCAAACCATGGTTTACTTAATCAGTTACACTGCTGTGTAACCATCAATATAACGAATGATAATTCCGTACGTAACTATTTTGCTAATTTGGTGACTGCGCAGTTTACGTTGCCCGTATATGATTTGTGTGTGTGTGTGTGTGTCCGGGTTGAAGGAGTGATTCCTAATTTTATGGAAAAGACACTATTTACCCGGTAGAACACATACAGAGAGTAAATAGATTATAACCAATTGTCTTCAATTGTTCCAACGTCTCGAATACGTACGGGTGAGGTTCGGGTTCGATTCCCCGCCCAGAAAGTTATATTATCATTTACTTTTGTCAGCATGATCTGCCTGATTATACTTTCCTCGCGTGTTTAACATTTTTATTGTATTTATAAAAAAACATTTTTTTCAATTAAAGAGCAAATTTTTTTAGTAAAGTCTCGAAAAATGCCGGTTTAATCAGCTTGGTGAGCTGTTGGTGGCGAATTTTCGGATTCTTGACAAAAATATGTCGTGGATGGCTTTCAAGCGTCGGTTCAGTAGCAAACTTAGCAGTATTAATCGCATTTCTGTTAATTAGCAGCTATGTATTAGTAGTAAAAATGTTGGAAAGAGGATGAATGTATAAATAGACTTACCGTCGACAAAGATCAATAAAAAAATTCGGCACCCCCGGCGATTGTGAAGCATGCACGCAACCTCTAGACCATCAAAGTCACTTGTTGATCTACATTATTTGCATTATTAGCAAAGCAAGTATTACACACGTGGTAAAATCAACTAAGCTACTATAAGTAACTTTAGAATTTATAAATAGGTAATACGATAGTTAATAAAGCTCTCTCACGTATATCATAATGACGTCTCCTTTCTTCTTAGCGTTGTGGCCTTCGTTCATCACTTATTGGCCTCGAGATTCGCAAATTTTCCATACGCCGATTTCTTTGTTGTGTATTTACTAACTTGCAATTCGTCTAGATTTCAAACACGCCCATGTAGTAGGGGCATGCATGGAGTATGCGCACACTGCCGGTTTCTTCATCGTCGAATGCTGCAGTGTTGCCGTCGGTGGCACCCATTTATACTTTACATATATACTTTTGGTATGCGTATTTCCGGAAAACGCGAATTTTTACCAAATCGGTACGTAGCCCGTTAGATTCCTGGGGTAAAACATCCCCCGATATACCAATTTTTGTGAAATGCTTAGAGCCGTTTCCGAGATATACATCCACACACATATATAACTTTTAAGAGTATTAGATAGATTTGTGTCGGTTAACTCTTTTGTAGGGCACTCTCCCAGTTTCGCCAAGGAAAGTGGTCTTGAAACCCACACAATTTGAGGAAATGTGGAGAGAGAAAATAGGAAATTTTGGTCGGAGTTTTCGCGTCTTACATTTCCATATGAAACCATTGTATTATCATTTTAAATATTAAAAAATACTTTTAAAAATAGAAATATATCATTTTATTTTTGCAGCTTTGGTTAACATAGAGTTTTTGATGAGAACTAAAATATAACTTTACTTAAAATAAATAAATATGACCTATTAGTGTAATTCGTGGAACCTCCCGCGGCGGCCCGATCGGTGCAGAAAATGTTTTGCGGGCGAAGATCATTCGCAGAGCACTGACTTGGATTAAGGATCTTATGTTTCAGGGTAAAAGCAAGTTTGATCTTTTGTGCAAGAGGGTGGCGAGAAAGGAAATTTAAATACATTCCAGATTTTAGGGCTTAAGCCACAAACTAACTTTGATCTCATCCATGTCTCCCTCTAGGACCATGTCCATAAAAGGAAGTTTTCCCTCTCTATATACAAACGTAAGATTGTCGTGGAAACTGAGAATCAAATTATAATTTCGTTATTAAACGATAAAAACACCCTTACCTTACCCAGGATTCGAACCCAGAACCTTTTGGCTTCAGAGGAACCGACTGAGTCACCAGGTGGACCAAATTTGTTACCATTATTACAAAGAGTAGTACATTTACTCTAAGAGTAATCACTGTGTACTTTCTTTCTAATTCGTTTCATTATTTTAAACAAACCCTATCTCTCATAGCGCCTAGTCTTCAAAAGGCAGCTAGTCGTCACAGAGAAAAATCACTTGTTCACCGAAAAGAAGCAGAAGTTTTTGATTGTCTATTTAGTCGGTCACTGAACCTTTTAATGTCGGATGGAGGGAACTAAAACTGATTCCGACGAGGAAGACAATCGTCGAGAGGCAAGAAATTCTGTTTCTTAGTTTATTTCGTCCTGGGCTTTTTCACATTCATGAAATAGTCGATACGAGAGTACCCACTAGCCACTCTCAACACGCATTCTTATACTTCTCAAAATTCCAAACTCGAAAGTGTTGAAGTAGATTATAAAACAAGGTATATCAAAGAATTATGTTTATTACAAATTGAATAACAAATATAAAGGCGAAGCTGTTATTTAAGACGAGTTTAAGAACCAATCCATGCAAAATAGGAAGTTTCTCTGCTACCTGTGAAGTAATATTGCGTGGAAGCATCTTAACATTTTTCGTGTCGCCCGCTCGAAGGCACAACAAAGCGAATGACGTGAAACTGAGCAATTTGGCTTCATTGCGGCGCGTGGGCGACGGGAAGATCCCATTGAGGCCGATTCTCTAGGAATGGGAACCAGAAGAGAAATAATAAAGTCGACTTATCGGTAAAAACCGTACAATTTCTCGTTTTTCCAAATATTTCCGGTGAAAAAAGAAAAATATCCATTGACTAAACCAAATTTTTTACTTGTGTATAAGTAAGAACAAAATGACATAGCTAATGGTGATAATTACTTTTTTCTGCGATTTTTCTTGTGCTCTTAGAAATCAGGGGTCTATAATAGTTGATACCACATACATACACGTGTTATATAGCCACGTGAGTCCCACCACAGGAAGTGTTGTCACAATGCCTTGAAAACTAACAATTTCTCAGAAAAAGATAGTAATTTTAAAAGCGAAATGGGCATTTTTTAGAGTAACTGAAATTTGTATACAGACAAAATTATATGTCGCATCATTTTTCCGAGGGGATAATGAAAAGGAGAAATTGCCTTTCGATCCCTGTGCACATTTGCATTTCCCTTCTCAGAAGAATCGGAACTCGCACTTCCACTTAAGGTCCCTCAGACAATTAGACCATTAGCACATTATAATAAATAAAAAGAGAATATACAGAAAAATGGAAGATTGTCATTGTTTGACACAAATACAACTGATTATTTAACGTCTCAAGGGTATAGGAAGCATGAAGTTAGCAAAGTCAGATTATAAATATTACCCGGCGTTGCCCGGATTTTTTCTTAGACTAATTTTCTTTCACTAAGACAAAAATAAAATCTTTCTATATTGTAAGATCAAAATACTTTTCTTTATCGGTTTTTTAATACATATACAGCGTACTAATTTTTCAAATTTATGATATTTTTATAAATTTATATTATACAAATTTAATTCAAAACTTCACTGCATCGTTTCATTAAAATTGTTGTACAATCTAAACTATTCGTCGAAATTTTATGACTGAAGGGCGTTTCTTTTTTTTTTTTTTTTTTAGACGTACAAAACATTACATTTCATGATGATTGATTTTTTCCTTCTTAAATTACTCTTTTAACTTGAAATATTTTGACTACTATTATAATTCTCTCTTTTATCGCTATTCTGTCAAATATTTTTCTATCTTTCTTATCACACATTAAAAAAAATAAAAGTTAGCCTATGTTCATCCTGGACATCTAACCTATTTCCTTGTCAATTTTCATCACGATCTGTTTAGTCGTGAAAAGGTAGTAAAGAGACAAATGCTTTCCCGTTTCGCATTTATGCATTAGTACGGATATGGATATTTTAATTATCCAATTCATAATTTGGAACTACAGTCTAAATTTGAATACGTAGAACTCAGATTGTAAGGTGATAATTTAAATATTGTAGAACAATAGAGTACATTTACGATTTATTCACACGCGATTGTACACACACGACTATTAAAACTCTTATTCACGACGTTCAACAAAATGGGAAATCACTCCAGGAATAATCATTTTCAACCGCATTGCGTTAAACTAACATACACGATCTACGTCCATGGCATTGAAAATTCCGTTGGATAATACCACTGAAATATGTCGTTCAAAACCGCTTCTACAATTTGAGGATAGGATGTACTTTTGTAGTATACTTGAATCTTACTTCAAACAACGGCACATTTAACAGTGAATGGATCCTAGGGCTGATCATTTATGGGGATAATGGGGAATTTTTTTCTCCGAATTTTGTTAACTGGAACCCCACAAAATTATCAACCTTTGCAGATTTTTAGATAACCAAAGTTTGAGCACGATTCGAGCATGTTAACACGTGCCGCTGAGCGTTCAAAGTTTCGAAAATCTCCATTTTGTTACTGTTTGGCTGAGTTTCTTGGCCATATCTCCAGAACGGATTATTCTTATCCAATGATTTATGTATCAAATGAAAGATAATATTGTTCTACATATTTTATATTTTATACATATTTACCGTTACTTGTAATCAATTGGAGTTATACCAGCCTTTGTCTTCAAAAGCGTGACTTGGTACCTGTAGAACGAACTTTGCGTATTATGAGATTTTTTTTGCATGAAAGTAATACTGATCAAACTGAGATGTAATCTATGTTTTTGGTATTTCAATGCATTTTAAGGGGAAAAAAGAAAACACTAAGTTTTTATATTCCTTGAATTATACCTATTCATTATACATAAATACATAATATATTGAGAAGGTAAAGGACAAGTATAGGACATAACAATAATCTAGTTTGGAGATTTACTTAAATTGGCTTTAGAAACATCAGGATACAGCTGTTCACACTTACTCACTACTTGAAGGATATATTGTTTCTGATCTTCATCATTGGTCAGAAGGTCATTGAAATCCGTTTTTAATTTCATTCCTCGTTCAGCCAGGTCATTTACGACCATCAATGATTGAACGTCCCTGAATCCTTCCTTGAAATGTTCATTTTCAGGCCAAGTGCAGGGAGGTTCTCGGAGAAAAAACTGGGTTGAAATGAAAGCGTTCAAAGAATTTCATTGCCTCTTTTGTATTTAAATTGGGCAATCCCGCTTCAACTAACTGTCTCAATTGTTGTTTTGAAAACATTGGTTTTATAACTCTGGAATTTTCTGTTTTGCTCTCGGTGTCGGAAATAAGTTTGTTTGTCATTTCATCCGATGTAGTTGGGTCGAAGAACGCGAGAGCTACCAATTCTGCAATCGAGTACCATAAATGGTTCGAGAATTTCTTCAAAGCGTTCTCAGATGTTTCAATCTCTTGGTTGTCTAAAATACTACGCAAGAGGTCAAAGTCTTGTTTGAGAGCCAGGTGATCTTTGGGAGCATTAAACCAAGCTTTACAGTATAACTTTACGAGAAAAACACAGATAGCACACAAAGCACTCTGTTCATCGTCACTCAATTTGAATTGATCGCGGAAAAGGAATATTTTTAAACAGTAAATGGTCTTGGCCATCCATCTAGCATGATGAGTGGCACCTGGTGTTCGAAAACCAACCACAGTCCCATCCAGCGCTCCAACAAACACAAAAACCAACTGTATCAGCTCTTTATAGTCATCTCTGGGTTGGAACTCTGTGAGTTCTGTCTTGATATCATTAGTTATATCGGTAATAACTGATGGGGTTAAATCATTTTTCACAAATTATAATAAATTTATTGTCAAAAAACAGAAGAAACTGCGTATGACCACATGGAGGACAATAAACTGATTTACACTCCGGAAGCAAGCAAGGGACCATCCCATCAATTCCGATCAAGGGTCCTAAGGCAGAGGCGGATCCAAAAATTTCAGCAAAAGTTCCTAGATAAGATGAAAAGTTAGCTGTGAGTTATAATACTAATAGAATGTCAGTATGTTTGTAATTTTACGCAAAAAATTACATGTACAAGTTTTTATCGAACTATAGATTATTCTGAGTATAGTGTTTAAAAATCATAAGAGTTGAAAAAAAAACACTAAATTCACGATTTATTGTTACAATAAACACGCCCCTAGACAAAGCCTAGAGAACCTGTATAAGAAATCCGCCTCTACCCGAAGGAAAAACGGAGCAAAACCCGGGCCAGGATGGGGCTACAGAATTTATGTACACAACCGTGCCAAAGTTGAGTATACATAAAACTAAATTAATATGAGCCATACGGCGACACAATCATGCAAGAAAATAGTATTTGAAATTGTTATAAGATATTTAAAAAGTGCTACAGAAATAGCGTGATAAAGTACAAGAGGAATTTAACTTTTACTAAAATCAATAAATTCTTTTACAGTGTAGAAGCACTGGTGCAGGAGGTAGTTTTTAACCGCGTAGTTTTTCTCATGCTATTCGAAAACTTCAGTGTCTTCATCTACACCATCTTCAGTGTCTTCATGACATCAGTGACGAGTCCACAGTTTGGAGTGCAGTAAATTTTGTTATAAAGACTTAAGCAAGAGAAATCGACTGAGATCAATTTGAATGAAAAACCAAAATTGGGAAGAACACAATCTAGGATTTCCCACAAGAGTGTTCACTATTTTGTTACGAGATAACTTGAAAATTGGTGTCAGGCTAAAGTATAGTCTGAAATAAATCCCTATAAAAAGAATTTTCTTAAATATAAATCTGGAAGAATTGTCCCCCGATATAATGGGAACATAACTCTACTCGTTTATAAACGTGAACATCTTTTAATCTACAAGAAATTTTGGACTGCTGTAAATTTTGCTATAAAGAATTAAGAAAGGGGAATCGAATGAGATCAACTTGAATGAAAAACATTAATTGGGAAGGACACAATCTAGGATTTTCTACCAAGGTGTTCACAATTTTGTCATGGAATAACGAGNTACAAACTGCGTATGACCACGCGGAGGACAATAAAGTAATTTACTCTCCGGAAGCAAGCAAGGGACCATCCCATCAATTCCGATCAAGGGCCCTAAGGCAGAGGCGGATTCAAAAAA
>NNCF01127355.1:225359-278740 GCA_002313205.1 Laupala kohalensis
TTCGTGAACGAGACTGTTTCGTATAAAGCAAGGGTGGCACTTTAGTAATTCGGTCTTAACAAACACGACCGTATTATAAATATAAATGCAATTTCTTTGTATTCATTGACCCGTTGCCCGGCGACCGATTCAATTGACCAAGAGAAATTATTCGACATGCCGAAACGAAATATTAGCATACAAACACCTTCGGAGGCAAAAGCTAGACGGTAATACTGAAGGTCGTATGTGTTAAGAGTGGAAACGATTGTGAGATATTTATGTGATGTCTAATTTTCGAATATTGCTTCTGTTTTTTTAGGATGGATGTGGATTCTCACTCTCAAGCCGAGAACTCTAGCTTGACTCCGCCGACAACGCCGGCTACAACAGGACAAGTTCCCAAACCGGACAGAATGGAAACGTCTTCAGTTTCCACGACTCACACGGAGTCAACGGAAATAATTTTTATTAATAACTCCATATGTGCGACCAATTCTACGTCGGAAGACACTAAGAAAAAAATTAAAAAAGTGGAGTATAAGAGAACGACGTTCTAGAATAAATAAAATAATGTATCCAAATTATAGTATCCCTTTTGATTAATAAAGTGTGATTTGTGTTGTAATTAAGTAGTCTTCCTGATGCCGATGGCTTATAATACCAATTGGTGAATATTTTGCCATTAGCATTAATTATTGTTAGATCCAAAAAGTTAACTTTATTTTAATTTTCATGCTCAATAGTGAAGTTGATATCCTTATGATAAGCATTAAATACATTATATATTTTATCTATCTCTAATTATTTTCAATAATTATTAATGTATCATTTACATACCTAATATAGAGCAAACAGTTAAAATTTATCAAACAAGATTTTTCAAGGTTCCTCACAACCAGTTCAAAAATTAGGTTGGATAGTATTCCTCCAATTGGGACTCCTTTATTCTGTCTATAGATTTTATTATCAAATTTAAACATGATAGTATTCAAACTAAATTTAAAATTCAAATAATTTGATCAGTAGGGATCCTAATTATAGTTTTAGCTTTTGGTTCTTCAAGGTATGATGTAATTACTTTTAGTATCAAATCATGAGGCATTGAGGGATACATATCTACTATGTCCATTGCCACCATTTGATAGTTATCAATCATATTAGCAACTTATAAACTATTATTAACTGAGTGATTCACTCCAATATCCTGTACTGGTTTAATTATATTTAATAGAAACTTTGAAATACTATATGTTGGATCATTGACTGAATAAATGACTAATCTCATGGGTCAACCCTCCTTATGGACTTTGACCAAACCATACGCTACAGTAATTTGGGCATTACTTAGATAAAGTTGTTTATATTGGTACGAAGAAATTATATTCCAATCAAACCATTCTTTTAGGATTATTTGAAGTGGTTTCAACTTATTTTGTCTCTCATCTTTCTGAACTTTACTAAACTTTTCTACATTCAATAAAATACCCTCAACCTTGCTAAAGTAATCTACCTTGTTCATTGCAATTGTTTGAATCCCTTTGTCACTATTTACAAAAGGTACGTCATTGTTCTTTTTTAAAATGGATTTAGTTGCATTTAAGTCACTGTGAATAATTTCTTCTTTTTTTGAACAGCTTAGATTAGATGATACATATTTATACAAGACACTACTAATAGCATTTTTAAACTCAGTTCTCTTATCACAATTGCTAGTCCAATTCTCAAGATCTTTAATACTTTCAGGTACAATCTTGTTAGAATCTTTATTAGTAGACATGTAATTCAAATTATTCCCTCTCTCAAGGGCCCTTTGAACATAGACAGAGAAAGTTTTGTTTGATAGGTTTACAACAAAATCTTTCTCATTGAGAAATCTGGAATAATCATAGTTAGCTTTTAAACTATTACAATGATTAACTAATCTATAAAATTCCTTTTTATGTTTTTCATTCATTTCAAATGCTAACTTGTTGAGTCTTTTTTTCTGTGTTTCAAAGAATATGTATTTAAGATCATCTCTCAAGCAAAACTCAATATTTAATTTTAATCTACTTAATTCTTTCAAAATTAATTCACGTTGGACAAAACTATCTCTAATCATAAGTTTCAGATTTTTCATTTAATATTAAAAGTTATACTTTAAATGTGCTTTAAACAACTTATTAATGATCAATTTCAACATTCTTCTTTGATTAAGTCAAAGGAACTTGGGAATAACACTGTTGTTCTTACAGTGAATTAAAAATCTGTTTTTCAAATCTATTTTCGAAACCTTATTACTTACATTCATCCATTGTTTCAGGTATAATGCAATGAAAGCAGGTAACGTAGAATAAAAGGTCCTTGATCCTTGTAATTCACATTGAGGTAACGATACTATTGTCACATTATTGAATAGATAAGGTACACTTAATATTAACTTAGATATAATACTGATTCTAAACTGATCATCTTGAAATATTTTTAATTGAAGGACACTAATTATGGGAACATTATTATAGACATCATTATAAAGGTCATAGAATCCAAGATGTAATACTTTATTAGCATTCTCTGATACATGACCAACGTTTGGATGCTAGTTTTGCCTCATCTTCAGGGCCGCTGCTATTTTTTTAAGCGTTCTAATTATCCAAAATTTAATACCCATAAATTTTCTTTTTATCATTCTTTAATATCATCTATGCCTGTCGAAAATTTGTTTTTTAATGAGCTGATGATTCTGTTGTGAGGCACAAGTGTGCACTTTAATTGAGGACAGTATGACGCGACACACGCAGTGTCGAGGTCTGTAGGCCGGGAGGANTGTCGTTTGAAATTATAATCATCGTTTGGTCGCACTTACACATGCCTTACGGGTGTACCAACGTAATGGAAACAACAAAGAGACTATCGTAAAATGAATTTCGTTGAAAGTAGATTAATAAATTAAGATTTGTTGAATAGTTTACGCAACGTATTTTATAAATAGGAACGTTAATTTTGTGTTACACTACAAAGGATAAAGAAGAGTATTTTAAGGACTGGCTCTCCTAGAGTTATTTCGTCAAGTTCGATGGTAGTGAATACAACGTTTAAGATGAAAATATCACTAAGTTGAGTAGTATACGACATATGGGGATTCAATGGAGTAGATTGGCAGTTCTCCCAAATTTGGTAACTTTTCAGAGGGCAGCTAAACGACTACCGCTCGACAGCGCTAACTACAAAGGAGTTCACGACAATTCCCATGACTTCACTGGCGTTAGTTTCGGAAGTGAACATAGAATTGGGTACGTGCGTGGATATAATTGGAGGACATTGATTTGGATATATTGAGTTCGTTATTTTACCTACTTCTGAGAAGTAAGAATTAAACAAATTTGAGATGTCCTGAGGATTTGATAAGATTTTCCCGTCGTGTAGTTCAGAAATATTTCCTTATCAACTGTTGGTTGGTTATGGTGTAATTGTCAACATGTGTTTAGCCCTGAAGAAGGGCAAATAAATACCCGAAACGTTGGCAGTATGAATATTGTTATCTTTTTGACTTAAATACTCAACCTTATAACTCTTATAATAATAAATTTATTGTCAAAAAACAGTACAGACTGCGTATGACCACGTGGAGGACAATAAACTAATTTACTCTCCGGAAGCAAGCAAGGGACCATCCCATCAATTCCGATCAAGGGCCCTAAGGCAGAGGCGGATTCAAATTTTTTTTGCATAAGTTCCTAGATAAGATAAAAAGTTAGCTGCGAGTTATAATACATATATAATGTCAATATGTTTGTAATTTTAAGCAAAAAAAATGTACATGTACAAGTTATTATCGAACTATAGATTATTCTGAGTATAGTGTTTAAAAATCATAAGAGTTGAATACACACTAAATTCACGATTTATATATATATAGAGAGAGAGAGAGAGAGAGAAGAGAAACTTACTCACGAACTGACTGATTGGCTGACTAATCAATAAATCTCAGAAACTACAAAGCTTACAAACTTGAAATTTGGAAGGCAGACTCCTTTTAGGGTGTAGACGTCCGCTAAGAAATGACATTACGAAACGCAGCCCCTAAAAGGGTGAAATGGGAGTTGAAATGTTTCATATATGTATCCCACCATGACTCTTAAGTGTCTGGAGCGATTTCAACCAAACTTAATACACAGATGACTTACTATCTTACAATAAGCACTGTGGGTGTAAGACATCCCCGGCGTCCCTTGGGAGAGGATAGCAAGAGATGACGTGCAAAAATAAAAACAAATCCTATAACATATGTGAAATCGTAGTTATCGATGCCGTTGAGATAGATAAAGACGCCCCCAATGCTTCGAAAGTGCACAATTAGTCCATATTGGCGATATCCTTGGATGTCTATTAAGCTGGAGTATCCACATCGGAAACAACAGAAATATCAAAATGCTGATTGCGGAATGCTTTGTTGCTGCTTTGTTTCACAAGAACGATATTGGTTGCTGCTCCCGTTTCCGAGAAACAGTGGTTACTTCAGATTGAATGTATTAGTGCAATGTTTTTTATGTATTTTTATTCGATGAAGAGGCCTGACCTACTCCCGTGACAATTAATTATTTCTTATTTACCAAATTTGTCGAATGTTCCTTTTTATTTCTACACCTTAATTGGAATATAGAAAAATTAATCTAATTCACTCGGAGACATTTCTGAAAGATTGTATATTACATTTCAGAATTTGGTATTGTTATAATGAATTGAAATTTTTGTGTTAAATTATGTTTTGTCGACTGTATAAATGATAATTTCTCATCATAAATCAGGATTTGTTCTTTATTTTCATACTGAGTAGAACATTTCATACGCGAAGAGTGATTAGAAAATCTATCATAAGGGATATACTATGTTCTGAACAGGTCCTACATATTTTATAATTCATTTTTTATTTAAAATACATATTTTGCTTGGTATGCTATCTATGCAATTTTCAGTAAACGTATATTTCACTTTGAAGAAGGAAATTCAGAGAGCAAAATCGAATTGGTTTAGTAATTTCTTAACATGTGCTTTTGTCTTTATTGAAGCACCTTTTATAAAGTTAAAGAAGTTTTAGTAATTATGGAACAAATGATAGTGTAGAAACCAATTTTATCGTGAATATTAAATCAATTTGTTTCATCAGTTTTCTCATAATCTCTGCTGACAGTCTGGATTTCCCTAGAAGCAAAGCAAGCAACTACTTGGGGCCACACTTTGGCAGGGGTCCGATAGCGCGACTAAAGAATAAATAATTTTATTTAAAAAATGAAATCTTAAACATTATAATATTTTTGAAAATACAAAATATTTTATATATTTCGTGTGACATTAAAATTATGATCTTATACTATAAAAACATATCTCATACATGAAAGCATTCAAAATCTGGGTAGAATATCCAAAGGATGTTGATATAAACATAGTCAATGAAGTTCAAAATTTTCATAATTATGTACGACAAGCTAATAAAGAGAAAAACATTTCAACGTACGTTGATTTGGAAAAAATTATCTTCAATGATGAATTTTTTACAGGTTTTCCTAATGTAGAAAATCTCCTTACACTGTTTTTTCCTTTGCCAATAGCAATGGACTTTTAGCGCATTGAAGCGCGTTAAAATGATTCGCTTTCCTCGATGTGTCGACCAAAATTAAATGATTTAACCTCACTTTTTATTGAAAAAGGTTCACTTCAGCAACTCAAGGTTGAGGACGTTATTGAGCAATTGGCAATTGATGATCCAGAAAAAATGTAATACACATTGAGGTGTGGATAACATCACATTTTTTTCCAGATTTTCAATTGCAAAATATGTATTAAATATACGTGAAATTAAATTTTTATTTTCCCTTCCCTTCCAGGTCTGTTTTTGTATGAAATAAATTACGTAAGTCATAAATAGCTTAGAAATAGATAATTAAGCAGTCTGTCTCTAAAATAAAATATTAATACACGATGAAAACAAAATGTATGAACAGGGGCCCCGAAAATCTTTCTGCTTTGGTCCCCTAAGGACATAAATCCTGCAGACAGGTTGCCAGAAGAGATTGTTAAAAACGTTTTCAAACCGTTATAGCAAAACGAATATTTCTACGATTACAACATACTTTATTTCCTTACTAAATGACAATTAAAATGTGGAAGTACTAAAGTCTTACTATCCATCAAATTCCTAAGGCCTTGAATTTTGAAATATTTTTTCACCAATACGTAAATGATTTAATAAATCTATGTTTAAACACACGGGAAGAATAAAAATCAGAAAAATACAGGTGATTTTCGATCTTATTAACTGTTGAAACATATCAAATTCTTAAAACTTCCATTGGAAAATGAAAAGCAAGTTATACTCTGGAAAATTTTAGCCCGAATTTAATTTCGTCGATGGGTTTAGGTCGGCAAAACATTATAACCTTGGACGTGAAAAGTAATTTTGAATGAATAAGTGTACGCGATGTTATGGACAAATTATAGAAAATGATAGTGTCGAGTTCACAGTTTTCAGCATTGATGAGTTGATTGTAACATCCTCTGATCTTTTAAGGCTACATTCAGCCCCCTTGGGAAATAAGAACTCCTAGCACCCCCTTGGTAAGAGATGGGAATGGGTACACATGTAGAAATAATCTATAGTTACTAATATAAGTGTGGAGATCAAAGGTTTAGATGTCGCTGAGATTATTAATGACATTTCCGACGCTGCTTAACTCCACGATCAGCTTTATAAACCCCAACACTTTAGGAAAGGGTATAGCTCATAAAAATTATCGAAAATGATATCAGTGACGAGTTTAGAGTTATTGGTGTTCGCTGAGATAAATGATGTCACCTCTATGAGAAATATTAAAGCTGGAGACATATTACAGAATTCACGCGAGAAAAAGCTGCGGGTACCCAGCTAGTTGTTGTATACGAGTGATTTCAAGGATTCTATTCTACATTCTTGAAACAGATTGTGATATGTCTGAAAATAGAAACCCTCGGGTTCGTTTCATTGAAAACGCGAAGCAATTTTGGAACGAAAGACGGAGAAGCGAAGCAAAACATTGAAGAAATCTTTCTCTACATCTGGACCATCACTGAATTGTGCAGAATCGTGAGCTGCTAGAAACAGTGACACTTCTGACGGTGAACAGCATGTATCAGTAGGAGGAAATCGAATCCTTGGGTTCCAGGAGTCTTCCCAAATCATGTTTGAAAAATGTCGAGAAACACGTGTGATATGACCAACTTCCGCTTATTAGAAACCGGACATTCACAGGTGTCGCTTATAATTCCGCGAGAAAACATTTCTCCCTGTAACCGATGATAAAATATTTAACCGAACGGTTTGAAAAATATCTGGATGACGGAACTAATTGCTCAGATGTTTCAACTCCTGGTCAATGAATCGCAGAGAACGTTGTCCCAATGCAACATCATCATGAACAGCGTGGAAACGATGGATCGAGTGCATAATCGTTATCGAAGATACTTCTATGAGAACAACATTCGTTAGCCCGAACTACGTCGATAATTTGGTTGCTTCATTGACAATATCGTTCTTATCATTTGGAACCCGAGATTTCATTGAGGTTTTATCGATTGGTCTCCTGGTATATAAGCTGTAAACAGGAAATTGAAGAAAAATAAATAAATGAACTTTATTAAAAAAAAAACAGTCGCAACCTATGTATGATCACGTACGGGATAATAAAGTAAGGTATTCTGCAGAAATAAGCCTCATGGGGCCTATAGTGAAGTGACGGCTTTGGGGAAGTGAAGGTTGAATAATATGACGGAGAACAAAAAAGTGTCCGCTATATAGGGGTCGTTTTTCGGTTCATTTCCTTTCCATATCTACTTCCACGTTCATTGCGTATTTGTTCCTCGATCCCCCATCCGCTTTCAACTGCATTTCGAAAGTGATTTTTATTATATTTATTAAAGGTGGAAAAATGTTAAAATACTTTCTTTGAAGAAACAATTTCTATATTGTCTTAATAAAAACGACGGATATTGAAATATATAGCGATTCTGTTGCATTGCTGGTCGGGTATTGCCAGTGGCAGGTATACTGTTTGATGTGCTGTGTCCCGATTCCCAAATCCAATCGTTCGCGACGTATATCGATAGAAAAGTTCGCCTGCGCGGGATTTCGACAATGAAGGAATTAGAAAGAGGTCGGAAATAATGACTTTTCATTTGGGATAGATGCTAACTGCCATACATCATTACGACTTGAGTATAATATGTTTTAAACTGGCTGAACTGGTAGTCCTTTTTGTACATTAATAAATGTATTCTAATGATTCAGATTTAAGAATTCGAGCCTTGTAATTATAAGGGAATTACTCTCCAGTTTCAATGATCATCTGTAACCAAACGGTGAATTACTTCATAACAGGCTTGTTTATAGAAGCGAACTGACGCCTCATAAGTGGAGAATAAGGGATCCGACTTGGTGAAGCTACAACCCGACCCCCCTCCATTCAATTGTATCAAACGTAGATTTTCATTTCTAACATTGACATAGAACAAATCATTTCATCTTTCCACGGCACGAAGCCGAGATTCCTGCTCTGACCTAACCTAACCTAACCTAACCTAACCTCTGCACTCGCCGTCTCGGGAGGTGTAGAGTCCAGCGTCCCGGGTTCGATGCCTCCTCGGCAGTCGCAATCAAAGATGCACGTGAGTAGAATCACAATCCGCTCACTCATGGGACTAAATACGTTTATCATTTATTCCTCAGAAAGTAACCCCATCTAGGTTATTAGAGTACAGTAAAACTTCTCTATAACGGACACTTATGGGACCTTAAAATGTGTCCGCTTTGGGGAAGTGCAGATGAACGTGTCCGTTAAGGAAAGTTCGAGTTCCTCTCGTGTTCTAGTAGCTGAAGATCTCTTACCTCGGTCTGGCGCTCGCGCATCTGTGAACTTGAATGTAAAAGCGAGGCAATTATATCTCCATTATCTTATTCACAACTTAAATTAAACATGCGTCAATTCCTTCGTGGATGGAACCTCCTTTACGTGTAATGCACACAACGTTGTAACTGCTCTCTTAACAATAAATTATTTATTTTCTAACTACCTTGATCGTACGTGAGGGTAATGATAAGCCTGTTATGTTACCTGTTCTTTCGGAATTCGCTTAAATCTATGGCCAACCACCAATTCACTCGCTCTTTTGGCGCGATTCTGTGCTTTATGCGTCGAATATTACGTTGTATGTTACTAACTTGTATTTCTTTACAGAAGATAGTCACTTTTGCGAGTACTACTAATATTCATTCGGATATTGCGTAAATACGAAGATGTCCGCAAATTACATAATTTTCGGCAAAGTTCCTTGACTTCGAGTCAATTCCTTCCGGAAAGGAACGTTCTTCCGAACGGAAATATGACGGTTGTTTCGTTTTCCAATATTCGAGCAATTAAGGAACTTCTTTTCATTTACAATATTGTTGTCTTTAACTCAATGGAAAATTTTAAATTTCCTAGTTTGTGTTCCACGTATATTCCTCAAATGTTGACTTCTGGCTTTCTTCCAAACCTCAAGAACACACTCGCGGCGTGTCATGTAGGCGATATATTATTTTTGAGCAAAGTTTTTGCTAAACAAACACATAAGTAAACTTTATTTTCTGAAAGAAGTTGAAAACTGCGAGTGACAACGTTGGGGATAATCTCTCTCCGAGGGACCATCCCATCAATTCCGATCAAGGGCCCAAGGGCAGTAGCAGAATTAATAATTATAAAAGAAATTATTTAGTAAATACAACTTTTATCCATTTATTATTCCCAAATGAATTGTAGATATTATGTGCTGTAAAATTTCGAAATTAATAAAACAAAAGTATTAATGTCATTCCTGCCCAAGGAAAATCCGCCAGCACCCGGAGGATAACAAGAGAAAATCCCGGGCCCGGATGGGGCTACAGAGATAATGTGCCGAGGTTGCGTACAGTTAGAAATAAACTATTAATAAACAAAGGGAGCAAAATCAACATGCATGAAAAAAAGGAGTTTCTAGAGTACTATACCGCGTGACGAAATTTAAGAGATATTAACATCATCCGAAGTCTTATGGAAAACAATATTTATTAGGAAATTGAAAACTCTCGTTAACTTCTTTTGAATCTGTAAATTCTTTCACATTATAGAAATAATGTAAGTGATTGACACGCCAAGATGATGAATATTAGCCTTATTACGAGTGTTGTGTTCGTGAACTAGACCATTTCTTCAGAAGCAGGGGTGGGGATTTAATAGTCCCGTCTTAACAAACACGACTACTTCGTAAATGTATATGCAAGGAAGAGGGAGAATATTTATTTCTCTAAATAAAGGTTTACATGTAATTCGGGGGTATGATTTCCGAATAACCTGATCTATCCTCTTTTGGAGTCTAAAAAACATATTTTTTTCTGATTTTTAATGCCTTTTCTAAATACCTTATTTTAAATACTTTTGACATTCAATTAATTCCGTGTCTCTGTACTAATATTGTAAATACTCTATGTATTATTGTCGTCTATGCGCCTCATTCCTTGATTTTGTGTATAATCTATGTGTTTTATATTCTGTGATTTGTGTACACTTTCTCTTTTGCCAATGTAAAACCGTTACAATAATTGTACCCTACTCGTGGAGAGGATATCTGATAACTTTCGGTCAGGTGAAAATGGCGACGATTCAATAATTGTTTTCCACTACTCGTCTGATGTGGCCCACATGAGGGTCGGAACGCAGTTTTGTTTCTTTCATAGTTATTTAATAATCGTGTGGAATAAAAACCTTTTATTCAATAATTGGTTTCTAAAAGTTTGAATGCTCTGAGTGGATTGACCCCAGAAGATAATTCCGTTCCGTAAATGAGAATATTCATTTGTAAAATGCACGCAGCGCGAAACGTGTTGACTAACAATGTTGGCTAAAATTCGGAGTGCATAGCATATTTTGCTTAGTTTGGAATTCAGATTATCAATATGACAATGTCATGTGAGGTCATCCTGAATGTGCAGCCTTAAAAATTGGTTATCTTGACTGTTTTTATTCTGGTTCCGTTTATGAAAAATAATGAAAAAGGAAGAGATTTCGTTCAATTATTTCGAAATGACATGAATATAGCTTTATCAGTATTAACGATGAGACAATTGGAATGAAACAAAGACGAGAGGCAAGATAGAACTTTTTGCGCATTGACATGTTTACATAGTAGATTTGTGTCATCAGCAAAGTCAGTTGTGGTGGATGACATATCGTTTACGTACAACAAATAGGGGACGAGGCCTAAAATTGAGTTTGTTTCTGAAATATTATGTTGAAATACTTTATTTTGAAATGCTATTTTTGAAAAATAAGTGAGGTGTGGACAAAACTATTTTAGTATTTTAAAACACATAAAATGTACTCTTATTACAATGGGTTTCAAATGACAGCCACTCCGTTTGTTTTAAACATGAAATATCAGTCTGCTGTCTGGCCATTTTTCGAAACCTGACGTACAATTCCTGACTCGACCTGGCGTTCGGTGCCTCGGGAAGGAACCGTTGATCGTTGCATCAACATATCGCACCCTTACAGGACCAAAATCGATATTCGCAAATTTTGACCATAAAAATGTAAAGGTTTCTTACGAATAATGTGAAATTAAACCTTGCGCTTTTCAAAAATTGTAGATACGGGATCAAAAAATATATAGAAAACGAAATTTCGATATAGTTTTAAAATCATTTTTATTTGATTAAAAATTTTTAGGATTAATTTTTTCATTTGAAAGTAAATTATTTTATTAATTAAACAATTTATTGATAAAACTACATATTTTAATAATATACATTTCTCAACCCATTTACAAGAATTGTTTATTCGTTTCCACAGTCAAGAATCCTAGGTTGCCAAAGACATACATGAGTTTGCCTATTACGCATTTCGTTTGCGCAGTATATTTTCCCAATTACTGGGACCAATAGATGGGCCTGCAATATCGAAACAATAGAAGCTAATAATGAAGAATTCTGAAAAACTACTTAAATCGTGAAATGTAATACCTCCATGAAATTGAAAACAAAAATGGATGAAATTTTTACCAATGAAAATTCAATGCATCTGGGTATTTTTCAAATAACAATGGCGAAAATCCGTAATATTGTAGTTTGGAAAATTAATTTGGAAAAAAGTAGCATTTTCCGTTTTTGAACTCAAAAATGGCCTTCGTTTGACAAAAATAATATAATAACATGGTTGAAAACAATGGAATGGAACCTAAACGTTTCGTATAAAACACTATAATTATCTTTATGAGAGTACTTTGTAAGAATGTTGCATTTGCTGTTCATATAGGTTTGATTTAGGTCTAAAAAGACTTGGATTCACTCAATGGTAAAAAATGACAAAAATATGTTAATTAATGGGCATAAATCTCAATTTTCGACGTAATTAACTAGAAAAAAATGTTTTTATTGAAGTTCGTGAAGGTCGACTTTTTTTGGCCGATAATACAAAGAATGACCCATTTATAACTTTCAGATTAACTTTAAAATTGAACTTCGTTCACCGTTACTCCTTTATTGAACTCGTTGGTCGTTAGTTTCCAAATGGAAATTGAACGGAAGTTAACCGTTAAAAGTTAACTGAATATTTTAAATGTTTAAACAGTCCAATAGTAAAGAATTATATAGTTTGTGAACACTCAATAGTTCACTATATCATATGAATAAATGAGAGATGTGGTGTTGTAAAATATTAATTCAGAAAGTATTTTCGCCAGCTTAGCATCACAATGGTATCAAAGGGCAATGGCATTTTGCTAGTAGACAACACCACATCTCTCATTTATTCTTAAAAATGAATACAAATATCGTCTCATCGTTTTCCAACTATCAATATGACGCAGCTATAGAGTCGGTTGCCGAGACTGGATCGAGAACTTAAAGATAAGTTATATTTAATGTTTATTGTATTTGAAGCAGTAGGAGAATATATTCCTCAAGCAAGATCACCCTTCATCTGAGGGGAATCCTGTTTACTCGCATAATATATTTTCCACTGAAAGGTGCCAAACGGAACTATACTGATTACGTCGTAAAAAAACCAACTACATGAAGATCGTCAAGTAAACAATAGTTATTCTTTTTCTATTGGATTTCATTTCGAATCCGAAGGTGATTATCGAGTCGGCCCCCGAAAACCGCTCAATGGCAGAATGTGTAGCAATTGCGGATGGAACCCCTGAATCCTAGTGTGAACTTAAATACTTGGCCATGGCGCGTATTATCTTATCGAAGTAACTCTCGTTCCCGAGATTTTCAGATTTCTACTGGCAGTCAGGTTGTCTCGTGGCTCTGCAAGATGGTCCTTCGGATTTCTTCCAGAATCCGACTCACGGCAAAGCTACTGCATATTGTGCTCAGCGCATGAAAAAGTTTTTGTTCATAGCGGTACTTTGTATCAGTGACCTCAACTCGCCTGAGCATCAATTGATCAAATATACAAACGATGTTAGGGTAAGTTCTTCTGGTCTGAAAGTCGATTTCTTTCTCATGGAGGATGATTCGACCAGGTTCAATAATCGATACGGGAAAATATTTTTAAGTGAAGGTAATTTTTTATAATACCCCAATGGTGGGAAAAGATGCTTTTGTTCCTCAAAACGATAACATAGTCTCGTATCATAATGTCGTGAAAATAACGGCAGGAAATTTCAGTTCGACGACAGTGCTGCCCTCATGTGGTGAGCGCGCAACATTAAGTTTTGCAGAATCACGACCTACTTAATCATAGAACCGATTATTTTATGTATACAATCTTCCCGTTTCGCTTTAGAACTCGTCCCGAGTTTTGGAAGCAGGCGAATAGGCGTTTCGAAAGTGGATCGTTTTCTATCTTTCCACCACAATGCTTTGCGATCGCATTTGCCTGAGTTTGACACACGGAGAATTTGCGAGTAAACTGTAATTACATTGAGGAAACAGTTTCTACAATTTACAGTTTCTAGCGTGAAAATATTTATAGCTACATTTTTTCGTTTCCCATCTCAGTAAAAAATTAGTTGCATCACATTTGAATTTTTAAAAAAAATTAGATTTCTTATACAATTTGTCTTCTTTTTTCGTTTTGATGAAAACTTTCCTGATTTTAAGATGGATTTTTTATTGTTAAACTAATGGCATTTGAGAAGTCGAAAGTACATGAAGAATTGTGTTTTAAAGGAAATTTCTGTGAGCAACATTTTTATAAGATAATCGAGTGTCTTTAATAACTTGCACATAATGAAAATGGATCAGGTAAGTGAAACAAATGATTAGCAATTAAAGTAACAATCTTGAGGTAAATGAAGTTTTTTTAAGATCGCGAGAAATAACTGCACATCTTTCAAGACCAGGGCCAACGGAGTAGCGTTAAATTTTCCGAAAATACTTTAAGTAGAGGAATTCACAAATTCAAACAGATGTCTAGAGTCTTTCCAGAAAAGAATTATTTTCATTTACAAATTTACATAATGATTTCAATAATGCTGTTTCAATTTCAACTACGCTGTGACAATATGTTAATAGTTTGTTAAAAGAGAAAAATGCCTTGCAAAATAATATATGAAATCTATTCGCATAAAGAATCACGTCTCTACAGCTAGATATCTATATTAATACAGTAAATTTTTACAGGAATAACCATGGACAAAAATTCATTATATTTTTTCGTGTTTTTTACAATGGTTTGAATTAAATAAACAAAGCTGACTTTAGGTGCATTAGCTTGGATTCTTCTCTCCTGACAATTCATTTCTTTTTATGTTCTTTGGATAGTTACTGGTGCAAAACATGAAGGCAATTTTCTTTCAAAGCGTATTTTAAAAACCTTCGTATCTAATCATCAGGCAAATCTGGTGGCAGTAACGATTTTGTGTCCACTTTTACCGGCAGAGAAAATGGCCGATTTATTTCCTTCCTATACCTCCATGATAGAAACGCAACCGTCATTAGTTGGAAGCAAAGTCAACACAATTACTACATGGTCATGGACATGACATGGTCTGGACATGCTCTCATAATTATTTGCGCCATTTTGAGTCTATCGTGAGAATATTGTTTATGCATTAGGCATAGGATTTTGTGTTGATAGTCTACCATAAACATGGAAAATATCTTACAGAGTAGGTTTCAAGATGCAGTCTTTTGAAAATGTATACTTACATACTGCACATACTTTCATACACACACGAAAAACCTTATTGTATATTTACTTATTGTTTCTAAAGCCTGCAACTTAGCGCATTTCTATTGCCAGCATGTCTTCTTTCTTTTCTTTTTTTAATTCTATATTTTCTTTTTCAGTAACTCCAGGTGACCTTGGCTGTGGCTACACTCATTGTCTGTCCCCACCTAGTCGAGCGTATTGTTTATCTTTATGTAACCTCACGCGCAGCACGACGAACCAGCATTGACTGTCTCATATTCCTCTTTAGTTGTAACTTCATCCTCTATATAGCTTTCCTAGTTCTTGAGGTTAAATATTCCCTTCTGTTTTGTTTTCGTTCACCTCGCTCCTATCCATTTATCGTGCGATGAAGCAATATATGTTCCCCATTGTGTACAGAACCTCCACATATGCATCTATCAGATTTTGCAATTCCCCTTTTGTGGAGATATCCATTCATTGCCCCATGTCTTGTAAAAAATTACTAATGTTGGTCTATTAGGTTTGAACCATTTCCTATTTTTATTCGAATAAGCAACCTTCTTTATAAATGTATGTAGGTCACGCCCCTCTTTTGCCTTTTCCCACATAATTTGCCAACACAATATTTATTTCCTGTTTATCATATGGTTATCACTTAATACATTCTCCCAAAATACTGTTCACGCGTTTCTCACAATAACACGTTTTATTTACTTAGACACGACAGAACAATTAACTCGGGTGGCGGTGAAGCAACGAAGCAAGAACGATATTAACGTCTTGTCAGGATACAGCGGGTAGAGAATATATTTTCGTGTAAATAAAAAATATCTCGTTGGTGCCGTGTATTGGCCTCCTGAAATCAAAAATTACTTGAATTGGAAGAACCGTTCTATCTAGTCATTAAATACCAAAACATGGGAGATTTTAACGAAAATCTATTATTCTCAGGCATCGATTTTCACAACATGTTTTCTGGACTACACTTGAACATTTTAATGTTATATCCCACTCATATTAGCGCCAATACCGAAACGTGGATTTACAACATAATAGTTTCAAACCCAGAAAATTTTCTCTCGTATGGCCTGTTTTCTGTCCCCGGTATTTCAAAACACGATCTCATACACGTAAATTATTCCTTTAATTGTTCAAAATATGAATCTAAGGTATTGCACTATAATCGATTTGATAAAAAGTTTCCTCGCCGACGCTTGCTCTGCTCCGTCGCAAAACGTTTTTCACGAAGTTACTATCGACGGGAAAGTAGAAGTATTTCACTGTATTGTTACTAGTATTTTCGATAAACACGCCCCACCAAAAAATCGCATCGTATAACTAAACCTGCAGCTCCTTGGCTCACAGATAATATCAAAGCCTTAATGGAAAACCGTGATGCAGCCTATTTGGTATATAAGCGTGTTAAGTCGGACGAAAGCAATTCAGAATATAAGAAACTAAGAAACCTTGTTACCCAAAAGATGCGGAACTCTAAAATAAGTCACTTCCGGAACTTGTTTCAAACTGAGACAGATCAAAAATCTCTCTGGAAAAATCTACAATTCACCGAAAAATTATCGATTACTTAACTATAAATAATGAAATAGACCCGTACCAGTCAGGTTTTCAGCGAGGCAGAAATACTGAAACAGCTCTTCTTAAAGTTGTCGTAGATATTAAACAATCTTTGGACTCTGGAGAAATCACAATACTAACATTATTAGGTTTCAGTAAAGCGTTTGACTCTATGAATCATGATATTTTTATGTCAAAATGTAGGAATTTAGGATTTTCTGAATCAACTTTGAATTGGATTAGATATTATCTTTCATGTAGACGACAGAAAATTCACATAAATATGCAAACTTCAGAATTACAATATGTGACCGGTGGCGACCCGCAAGGCGCATGGCTCGGACCTCTATTGTTCATTATCTATATCAATAGTTTACCAAATTCACTCAAACATTGTACACATCATATTTATGCAGATGACTTCCAACTGTATATTAGAAGGAGAACATCCGAAATAGACAGCATTATTTTAAAAAAATAATAGTAACTTATTTGCCGTTGCCGAGTTGTCGAAATATAATGGACTCCATTTGAACGCAAACAAACCACAAACCATCATAATCAGTTCGATTAGAAATAAAAATTACTTAGTAACGCATCAATACATTCCTTGGCGTACGCATTGTACGTGGCGAACAGAAGTCACAAACCTCGGCGTAAAAATAAACACTCATATAAACTCCATTAACAATAAATTTTCTAAATTCCACATGTTGAAATGCATAAGCAATTATTTACCTATAAACACTAAATCTCTTCTGGAAAAATCACTCCCGTTCCCTCATTTTGTTTGTGATGTAGTTTACAGTGACGTCAACTGCAAACAAGCGACTACACTTTTAGTTAATACAAAACACTTGTGTTCGGTATATTTATGATCTGAGAAAGTTTGATCATGAAACTATATATTACAATGAAAATGACTTGCTACGTCTCCACAACCGACGCAAGAAACATCGCATCTATATATTATTCAAAATAATTCATTTTAAAACACCACAATACCTGACGAATAAATTTAATTTTCTCACAACATCCAGACTGAAAGGAGCTCATCTATTATAGATGCCACGACACAAAACCAACTATGCTCACAACTCATTTACACTGACTGCGATTACGGAATGGAACAAACTTCCGAATGATATTAGGGGCTGCTCTTCTCTCAAACAGTTTAAAGCGAGAATACATTCATATAAGTTGAAATGCCAGTAAATTATTGTAAGTATTCAGAACAGATGCGCTCCTCTTGCTTAAAAATGTAAAATCAGCATGGTTTTGGTAATCAATCTGTATTTGCGTTAGGGAAATAAGTTTCTGCGTAATTGAGAATTATTGTAAATATCAAGAAATTGGTAGGTTAAAAATATATTTAATAAGTTTATATAGTAAAATATAATGTTAATGCATACATGAAATAGATCAAACAACTTATTTTTCATTAGATTGTGACACATATAATAATAATAATAATAATAATTTATTACTCTGCTAGTGAGCAATGCTTGGTGGCAGATAGAAAAGAATACATACATGATAAAACAATACGAAGTTAAAAAACAAATCATTAATATCTATAAAATACACACACAAACGGAATAAAATGCTAAGAAAATTATTACACTTTGTGCAACGAAGAAGAAATTAGGTTTAAGAAATGATTTATCTACACGAGATTCATATGTACGTATATTCACATACATACACAAACACATTTTCGCATACAAACAGTTACAGAAACACACTCATACGATCAAACACGCTCAATATACAGACATATGTCATTACACCTCCTATACCCTTAGCGTAAAAGTAATTGCTGTAACATAAATAAAAGTATTTTTAACTTAAAAAAAGAAAACCAAGAAAGAGTTGCTGAGAACAATCATGTACACTTCACTACTTCCACTGATTTCCACGCTGGCTCTCCCATGTAGGCTTTAAAGAGGGCACAAAGACGCGCTAACTTTCTTCGATTGGAAAGTGTAAAGCTCCACTCTAAATTAATCTTACGAGTGTTGTCCCTAACAAAATTCGCGGCCTTTCTTTGTATCCGATCTAATTCATTGATCTGCTCCTCCCTATATGGATCCCAGCAAGCGGCTCCGTACTCCAGTATAGGTCGAACTAATGAAGTGTACGCCAAGCTTTTAGATTTCGAGTTCCCTTTTCTAAGTACGCGTCTCACGATGTTCAGCGCTCTCCAAGCTTTCTGCGTTGTGTATTTAACATGTTCTGTCCAATTTAAGTCACGAGAAATTATAACACCTAAGTATTTACAGTACGAAATATCAGGAAAAATCTGATGATTTAATGAATAGTTCAGAACAGATTTTGTTTTTGATCTGGAAAAACAGATTTACTTTTTACAGGGTTTATTTTCATTTTATTCGTCTCAGCCCATTTCCACAATTCATTTAGATAGCAGTGTAACATATAACGGTCTCTATCTTCTTTAATATTGCTATATATAATACAGTCATCTGCAAATAAGCGCACTACCGAATTGATATGCTCTGATATATCGTTAATATATGCAACAAGTGGACCCAAAACGCTTCCCTGTGGTACTCCCGATGTCACCGCAATTTCTTTAGAGGAGCACCCATCTATTCTAACTTGTTGTGAGCGATCCCGGAGAAATTCACTAATCCATTTGATAACACAGGGATCAATTTCTGACGTTGCGATTTTTTCAAGAATACGATCATGTGGCACTAAATTGAATGGTTTTGATAAATCAAAACTATTGCATCAGTTCGCCCCCCGTCGTCAAGTGACTCAGCTAAGTCCTGGCATACCGAAATAAGTTGTCATTTTATTATTTAAATTCTATTTATTTTGTAGTTCATTTATTATTGTAATTTTAATTAATATGAAGTTTAATCAAATATTTTAAATATTATTTTAACTTTAATAATTTTTGTAAATTCAATTATTATTGTAATTCTCATTAATAATATTAAATTTTAACTATTATTGTAATTTTAATTATTACCGTAATTTGTCTTTCTTTCTTTTGTGTGTGCATTTTCTGTACATGGTTTGGCGGAATAGCAGACCTTATGGTCTGAGCCAAACCCAATAAATATTCTATTCTATCATCCCTTTCCATCCTCTAGATTTATTCGTTCTCCGTCAATTTCTGTCTCTTCTCCACTCCGCACGGTCATCTTGTCTATCGGTAACACACCCATAATAGTGTGTACCAGTAATAATTTTTCATGAAAACCTCCCAAAACATCTTCATCCTGTTTGAGGGGAAGCCCCATAAGAGTGAATATGGCCGCCCCATAAGTATCATTGACTTCGGCTTCAGAATGGAATTAGTCTGCGACGATAGTTCACGGATGAAACTGGTTTCATTCGCCATTCGATGCTTCGGTGATCTTGGTTGTAGTCATCAAAACGTTTGTAGGGGAAGTGTTTGCGACGACTTTTATTTTCGTGTTTGACATTTCGGTGGGTGCTGTTTTTTTGGGGCGGGGATCCCTTGTGCAAGGCAGAGTTATGTACGTGCAACATTTGGCGATTGTGCTTCGCGTCTTTGAGGTGGAAGTTAAGTATTCGGAATGTCAGTATTTCGGGCAAAGGAATTAGTGCAAATTCGTAACGTGAATGTAAAAATTATGGTAACGATGCCACAAAAATCTATGCAAAACGTGACACCAACTACAGGAGATGATTGTTTACTGCAAATTTTAAGCATATACATAAGAAGATAAGCAGTAACGGGGTTTAATAAAGTATCATATACACTGGATCGTGTCTCGATTAACCCATAAAGAAAGCTGGAAGCCAATATCAGTGACAGAATACCTGGAAGGCGCGCATTACTACACAGATGAGAATCTACAATTCTGAAATTTCAAACAGCGATGTAAGAGAAGTGAAAATTTTATTGGTTTTCTCATCGGTATTGTGAAACAGGGGAGCGCGTGCAATTCATTACGGAAATGTAGCTTAGTGCTATTCAAGCTTATCAACGTGGTAGGGAAGTGAAAAGCTACAATTATTTTCTGGAATCGAACCAGGACTTCTGCGACTTCATCATTCCCTTCACGATGTGAATATCTTCACTCTCGTATTAATGTAGCATTAGTCACCGTTTCACTTACAGTATTATCAAGAATATTTTAAATACTTCAAATTATATCAATTAATTAAAACACATTTAGATGATTATATGGTAAATACTTTAGAGTATATCGGCTATGAATAGTAATGGATTGCGAAAAGATTAAAATATTGGACACTGAGTAACTATCCGAACAGAGATGTCTCAAATGTTGCACACAAAAGCTCACTCATTCACTTTTGATATTCGATACTTTAATATACGTTTGAGGTTTTCTAATTCTTTGAGGTAATCACCCTTTGAGATTCAACATATTAGATTTACATTCATTTAAAATCTACAATACTTCGGTTATTTTTTAAACCAAGTTTTTTATTTTTGTTTTTATCAACGCCATTTTTGTTTCTCTGTGTACCTTTTATATTCTTTACTATTTCTTCTGCCATTTTGTTTTCTATAATTTTGATACACTGCGATTCTGTGGCTCTGTACTCATCTTGTAAATATTCTATGTTCCAGAGTAATTTCTGTGACGTGTTTTGCATCAGATCCATGTTACTCTATATTCTGTGATTTTGTGTGAACTGTGTCTCATTTCCCGCATGTGAAACCGTTACAATAATTTTTAAACAGTAGTTCCCTGATGGGGCCGAAATGTTAACGTTTTATATTTAACAATAAATCTAGTCTGTGAAAGTAAGGTCGTATAATTTATTTAATTTTGTTTATAATATTTTCATAAATAGTTAAAAATTTAAATTTTCCAAAACCTTTGAAGGAAACATTTTCATATAAGAAATATACTGACATTCACCTTAGTTATGTGACGATGATATATTTATCTGAAAATAACTTCTGCAAAATATTTTCCATTTCTCGTTCGGTTTGGGTATAATTTGACGCTATCAAAAGAATCATACCATTCCTTAATCTCGTGCTGCATTTAAAATAGTAAATTTAATGTACAAAACAATATAGTTACTAGAGTATTGTTATTGGTAGATTTCTCTCAAAGTAATGATTGTCTTTAATGCCATCACGGTCAAACAAGTTATATAGGCCAGCTATTACCATTCAGTAATTCACGAACTCAAACAGTTTTAAAATAACGTAGAGGAAATATGAAAAAGTTGTGAAATCATTTTGAAAACCTTATCCTCGATTGAGGTATGTCACAAGCTAATTTCATAGGTATGTCTTTATATTTCCATCTGTCAAAATGAATCGAGGTAAGAAAGGTTTCGGCTTCGGAAGAAACTTCATCAATTGATTGTGATCGGCAATTTAGTTCACGTCATCCGCGAGGAAGCGAGATGCATACCTCCCCGAAGATACATAGATATATTGTAGCAGAATATTCTGGGAAATTGCTGCATAAATCCTGGTAATGTACATAGACTCAAATCGGAACGATGCAGAGAAGACGAGCGAAATCGTGAAGCGTTCCGTATTTTTAGTTGAAATATCCCTTGTTCAACACTTTTAACAAGAATTTGCCACAAGCAGAAGAAAACGAAAAACTCCCCAGGTAATTGGTTGATCCGGTGGTCGCACGCGCACCAATTATAACATTATTGGAATCATACTACAGTAATCGTGTTGATAATCACTTGTAATCTTGTTCACCAAATCCCACGACAACCAGTGTTGGAATAAATGAAGAAAACATTCTGTGGAAAAGTGGCGATAAGAATTGCCGTGCTGAAAAGAATCACATACCAGTTCCCATTGAGTTTTCTGGTTCGAGTTAATCGCAATCATTATGAACAGTTGTGTAGATTTTAATACTACACTGAGAGAAATTAATTTCAACCAGAATTTCAGTCTGAATAATTACATGCTCGTGTGTTATTCGAATACGATCTTACTGTTGTGTTTTTTGGTTTAATTATTGTCATAATTATTAAGGTTTTCATATTCCGTAATTCCTTAGAGTAATATAATTTTTCCCGTGTCTCCTTACTATGCAGGAATGAATATCGGCAGATTTCTGTGTTAAAAAAACAGTAATAATAAATTTAAATTTATTGTCAAAAAACAGTACAAACTGCGTATGACACCGTGGAGGACAATAAACTAATTTACTCTCCCGAAGCAAGTAAGGGACCATCCCATCAATTCCGATCAAGGGCCCTAAGGCAGAGGCGGATTCACAAATTTCAGCAAAAGTTCCTAGATAAGATAAAAAGTTAGCTGCGAGTTATAATACATATATAATGTCAATATGTTTGTAAATTTACATGTACAAGTTATTATCGAACTATAGATTATTCTGAGTATAGTGTTTAAAAATCATAAGAGTTGAAAAAACACTAAATTCACGATTTATTGTTACAATAAACACGCCCCTAGACAAAGCCTAGAGAACCTGTATAAGAAATCCGCCTCTACCCGAAGGAAAAACGGAGAAAAACCCGGACCAGGATAAAGTAATGAGAGTGATACACGTACATTCGTATTCTCCCATTAATAATTGAATGATCAATAATACAAACCTCGCAAGAATCTCATCGATACCTGAAGTGAACGCCACCAGTGAAGGAAACCTCCTGCAACAACGAAGTTGATTCTGCCACGGGACAATTCAGAGTGCTTCCAATTGGACATTGTTACTGTTTATTAATGAAAGTTTTTTCGCAACTTCGTGATTGGATTGAGAGTCAAGAAAAATCAATGGTTCCCAATATAAAGTTGAAAAGCTCGGCTCCACTCACACAAAATGTTAAACATAGAAATAAAGAGATGGTAAAAAGTACGTTGTGTCCTTGAGAGTGAGCGCTTTGCGATATGAACACTTCAACATTAGGACTCGATTCCTTCCTGTTTTGGTCGAAAGACTGAAAGAGATTGCTTCTGTAGGATGAATGAAACGAATGTCGAAAAGAAAGATCAGCGGAGTCACAAATACGTTTCTTATATTCGGACTCAGTGGGACGTTATGACACCTCCTGGACTTCCCTTTAGAACCTCAGATCATCCGGTGAATTCATCATTTTCCAGATAATCTTAGGTCTTTTCCAGATAAACAATGGAGTTAATGATTGTACTTTTCCGAAAAGACGGTAAAATGGTACATTTTCATCTCGTAGCTGAGTTTCCTTTTCCTTTGAAATCTCGTCCTGTAAAGAAAATATTTCAATTCCACTGCACGAGGTCTGTCCGATTCGTGAACACACCGACAATTCCCTTTACTCACTGAGACGCGCAAGTAGGTTGGCACCTCGAAGTAGGCGTCCGCGCCATCCGTCGCCACGACGCACGGTGGCGCGGAGATGTTGCGCAGCGTCCGTGTCGCCACCAGCGCCAACAACGCCACTCCTCCGGTGGCGCACAACGCGCCCGGCGTCTCGCCGCTCAGCCGGTCCAGCAGCTCCCACGTGCCGCGCCACGCGTTCACGCAGCAGAAGCCGAAGAGCGCGGTGTAGAGGCGCGCCAGCGTCCACACGGCGACGCGCGTCGCCCGCCCGCCGCGACTCCGCGCCGCGCCAGCCGCGCGCGCCAGTCGCCGCTGCGCCAGCGCTAGCGCCAGGTGGCCAGCCACCCCCGCGGCCAGAGACGGCGCCCAGCCCACGCAGCGGTCCATCAGCATCCACGTGCCGCGCCAGTAGCCCACGACGGCCGGTGCCACCACCGTGGCGGCCAGCAGCGCGTCCGCTACCAACAGCGGCCCTGGCGCGCCGTCACCCGCCGCCGCTGTCCCGTCGGGGACGCCCTCCGACCCCCACATCGCCCGCCCGCCGACTGCGCTCCGCTCGGCTCCGAACCTCTCGTTCAATTGCGGCCGGGCCAATTTTCGAGTTAGGCGCTTTTCTCCTGTCACGTGGCATCAGCAGGCGTCGTTATCTAAGGCCGACGATACGCGGTGCGCTGAATGTCGCTTCGCGCACACAGTCGCTAATCCCCTTCGGATCTGTGGAAGCGGTTTCTTCGCTCACAAACACACAGTGGGCGAAACGGCCTTTTCACGGCCACAATTGGAGCGTCCACGCCGACGACACGTAACAGTATATTATCATTCATCCTCTATTTTTAGAAAAGGTGCGTTTTCACACACAAATCACTCGGAACATACATCGGTTGTTTGTTTCTTAACCACCCCACACGAATTATTTCGAGGGAATGATTGAACTGTCTTCTGGATGTGGTGGGACGTCCTCGCGTTTCACACCTCTGCACAGACATCGCGTCATGCTGTTAACACGATAAGTCAACACGCGTGACTGCGGCGTGATCCAGTCGCGAAGGAAACATGAGCAAAACAATTTTGCTTTAGGGTCATCGATCGTCGCACCTTCCACCAAATGTCATGTTTCGTCGCTTTGGTCTTTGTTTTTATTTATCCCGAATTTTCTTAAGCACTTCCGGTCTTAATTTTAATAGTACAATCAATTCATTTCCTAAGATAACAAATTTAGTGCCAAAAAAGCAGTTACAAACTACGTATGACCAGGTGGAGGACAATAAACTAATTTACTCTCCGGAAGCAAGCCAGGGACCATCCCATCAATTTCGATCAAGGGCCCTAAGGCAGAGGCGGATTTAACATTTTAACATACCCCTAACGATAAAAATAGTTCGACACGTGTTACAGTAGTAACAAACATTGTATTTAATACAACACTACGTTGTTCTGACGTCAAGATCGAGTCGAAGATCGACATCGAATAAACTTCGATACGTTGAAACGACTCAATTATAATAATAATAATTACGGTAATAATAATAAAAATGATAATAATAATAACACCAACATAAGCCAGATCCTGTGACAGACCCCGGAAATAACTCTGTTAAGGGATAGTCAAGTGAACACTGATAGAACAATATTAGCCAATAAGCCGGATATTATACTTAAAGATCAAAGATTGAATACCTGCTTGTTGATTGACGTTGCCATCCCATCAGATTATAATCTAATGCAAAAAGAAGCCGAGAAGTATACAGATAGAGGTGCAGAGAATGTGGCATATGAAATCCACAGTGGTTCCGATTATCATACGAGCGACTGGCCATAAAGCTTATACCAGACAGACATAACCTCCTTCGGATGCAGAAGTCAGGGTTGTTGGGCACAGCGCTTATCGTGCGGATGCAGGAACACCCTACGTTTACGGTGTGAACTCACTGCAGCCACTGATGACAGTGCGATGTCAAAGAAATAATAATAATAATAATAAATGCAGGATCCCCATATGGAAAATGATAAGTGCAGGAAATGTGGAACTGCTTCTGAAACAATTCAACATATAACCGGAGCTTGTTATATGTTGGCACGAACTGATTATTTACATCGCCATAACCAGGTGGCTAACATAATTCACCAAGCATTAGCTTTAAAGTATTGTCTTATAGAAAATAGCACACCTTATTACAAACATGAGCCGGTTGACGTTTTAGAATTAACAAACTTCAAATTATATTATAACAGGTCAATAATCACGGACCGTACAATTCATAACAGACCAGACATAGTGCTAAAAGATCAAGTAACAAAGACAACCTATTCGATAGACATAGCTGTGCCAAACACTCACAACCTTCAGAAAACAATTCAGGAAAAATATCAGAAATACAGTGACCTTAAGGCAGAAATACAAAGGATATGGACATGGAGAGAGTTTACATAGTACCGGTAGTAATATCCTCTACAGGAGTCATCCCTATCTCCCTCCACAATAGTATTAGCATGTTAAAATTGCTTAAGACCATTTGTGTACAACTTCAGAAAGCTGTTTTGCTCAACACATCAAGAATAGTCAAAAAATTTTTGGATCATCCAGAGTGAGTGTGCTTGGTGTAGCCCGTACCTCACTACGACCAGCAGAAAAAGATGAGATCCTAAACGGAATACAATAATAATATTATTATTATTATTATTATAGCGAATGGGTCTCCGCTCCTGTTAATTGTAGCCCTTTTCTCTTTGGTTGCAAACCTATGGGGGAAATCACATTCACAATTTCGATGTTCCGTCTTTCACTGTCACCTGGCAGTGGAAGCTGGAACTCTCCTTGGGTACATTTTTCGCCTAGAATTTATTTCGCTGACATCATCGTTTTTTAATTTTTTTACATGTTTACGGAGATTATTAATTTACGTATTTACTATTCATGGTACCAGCAGTACGATAGAGCAATACAAGAGGATAAAAATTTAGTTTTTTAACCATGTTGCAGTAGCTCAGTGGTAGCGTCGTCTCTTTGAGATACAAAGAATCCTGGATCAAACCACGACGCAGTGCAGTGTATGAAGACGGAAGATGTATAATAACGTTCTTATAGGAATATGTGTCATACTCCTAATAAAATATGATTTAACAAGGTAAGTTGATGGATAATATCCATAACAGTTGTAATAAAAATGATAATTCAACCTCGTGAAGAAAGTCGTGTATAGATGAATTGACAACGTCGAAAAAACATTTTCTTGAGTGAAACTTTTGAATCGTCATTTTACGACGTTGTGAAGGCGTCGTTCTCCGACATTGAATCGACGTTACATACGTACGCGTTACCAACGATTTGAAGGACGTTCTTTGACGACGATGTAACGACGTCGTTACGACTCGAAATTTCTACGTGGGCCATAAATGCTGAATTGGTCAGGATAAAAACATAGTTGAGAGTGTATGATTGATTCTATGTTTTTTAGAAAACACTGGGACTAATGAGATTGATCGGTAGCTGGCTGGACTGGTTTTATCCGCTTTCTTGTATACTGGTACTAGCTTGGATAATTTTAACACATTTGGAAAGTTTCTTTCTTTAAGGCAAAAGTTGATTAAGAGTGTCACATATGCCATCAATAACTTTTTTCAAAATGCTGTTTGATAGACCATAGATATCAACACTATTAGAAAAACTTAAATGCATGAACAGCACTTAAAACTTATTTCAAGCTGTCCTTCCGTTACTCAATTCAATCAATAATGAGGTTTCGTGTATTATTACGTATTTAACAAAATAATTATTAAGTTCATATGGAGATACTGAAACTGCATCCCTCTTCTTATTTCCTGCAATGCAATCAATTATTTTCCACACCTCTTTGCAATTGTCGTTGGATTTCTCTATACATCCTTGATTATGTAATTTTTTTAGTTTCACCCATTGTTAATTTGTATTCCTTCCTAGCCTTCAGATACACTAACTAAGTTCTTTCCGTGTTAATGTTTTTTGTATTGGTTTAAGAGTAACATAACTTCATTTCTGTAAGTTGTGGGGTATACCAATTTGCTTTTCATTAACCTTTATTGAAGTCTTTTGATTAATTTTACATTTCCTTTGAGGTGTATGTATGTCAAAATGAGGAACTGCTCAAAAATCATATAAATTGCGACAGTATTCATTGCCAGGGTTTCATTGTTAAACAATAAATCCCCCCATTTCACATTACAGAGAGCACATCTAAAATTCTGCAAATTTTCAACATTTATTGGCCTGGTAATAACCACCAATGATTCTGTGCATTTCACGTGCATTTACCTTGAGCTAGACTGACGAGAAAATGGGAAGTATGCTATATCACTTCTGTTAATACTTGTGAGAACATTCTCTAAAGAACCCAAACCTCTGGTGGGTTAAAATTGAATTGTAGTAGATTTAGAAAATCAACTGCTTTCTGTAAAATCAAATTGAGCATTTATATCACCTCCTATTACAATATTACATTCTTTGAAATTAGATATATATAAGAAATTGCAGATGTTTTTCCAAAAATATCATGGGATTTTTCAGAGGTGATCTATAAATAGATATTATTATTAGATTTAGATCGCTGATGAGTGTACCAGTTGCTTCAAAATTTAATTCACTGCGGGGGAAATCAATATCAAGATTTCAATACTTTTTTGTGTATATTGGTTTAATTACAATTGCAGCAACACCAAGGGTATGATGCTCCCTACCATAGCTATTCACCATAAAATAGTCGTCTAGTAAATTAAAGAATACATCATCCCATTGAGACCTGTATTCACTCAAACACAATACATAAAAAAATTATCATCGGCAAATTCATCCGCTAGTCCCTGTATATTAAGATAACCTATCTTTAATTCATTGGCATATGAATTATGACTGAATATTAAATCACTAGTCATATTCGGCTGCAATCCCAAATTTGGAATGGATGGAAGTGGTGCAGACAGGGATCGATCACACTGATTGATGGTCCCTGTAACAAGTTTCTGAACTGTTTCGCAATTTTGCCATCACTGCTAACACATAATTCATTTTGTTGGTGCTGTCTTGTATCATGGTAACGAACATTCTTGTTAAATGCTTTGTGCCTCTTCCATGAAGTTGTTGTCCATGCTCTGCATGCATGTTCCTTCGCAACTTCGTTAAACCAAAATTAAGGCATTGTCTTCATCTTCTTGTTGGTGTTTTTCCATACACGAGTCCTCAATTAGGTCATAACGGTAGGGAAAGTTAACAATTAAAAACTTTGAGTCTTTGTGTCTCTCGCTACTTACCTCCTTTTCTAAAAATCCTAGAAAAGTATTAGCTTCGTTAAAAGCTATGTCATTTAATCCAGCAATTATTTTCTTAGATCTTGTGATCGCATGTGAAATTTTGCACATTTTTTTACCTTTCCCCTTACTTGAGTATCCTTTAACCCTTCATGACTATCCCCAGAAGATTTTCCCTTTTTAGTCGTAAGTTCTTACGTTTAGTGTTCTCTTATTTATTCATTTTCTTGCGTTTTTTCAATATCACTCGGGACGAGTTTTCTGTTGGCACATCACAAATTTTGTTTCCACACATTTTCTTTGGAAAGCACCATTTCTCGTACGCAGAAGCACCACGTGTTTCTTGTGAGATGCCGCCATCTTGTCCTCGCGCATGTAGCTTCGAATTGTCTTCCTTCACAACCGATAAGTCTTGCTTCGAAGCTTCAATTATTTGTTGGAGACTTCCTATATTTTTTTTATGGTCACTAATTTTAATATATTTTGGTTCACTTTTATCACTAATATTCCAACTTTTCGGTGCAGCTACACATAACTTGTTTGCACTCGTGCCGCCATCTTGACATAACGAAATATACACAAAAATTTACTCGAGCTTTCGGGGTGAGATTTATAAATTATACAAACAATCCTCTTTAGAATTCTGAATTTTGGATGCCATGGCCGGAATAGCTCAACAAAAAAAAATGCCATGCCGTAAATGGGAGTAAACGTATGCAAAATATACGCAACGGGAAATATGTGAACTAATTACATAAACTAAGATTCAGAATGTGTAACACAATTTGGCTAGTTCGGAATTTTGATTGTCAATGTGACAATTCCTTTTGAGGTTATCTTGAATATGGAAATCTTAGAAATACGTTTTCGTAACAGTTTTTAATTGCAAATTAATATTCAATAAATACGTATGTTCGACCAAATTAAGCAGACCGCAATCAGTTATTTTCAACACAAACAGATATAAAACTTTAACTTTACACGCACCTGCTCAACATATTACAACATTAAGACATTAAAAAACGTGTATACAACGATTCGGTTCATCATCACGTGAACATATCTGAGCTGATGCTTAAATCATACTAGAGAGATCAGAAGTACAAAATATCAGAAAACTAAACTACCAAGGAGCATAGTGGAGGAGGAATACAAAGAATAAACACAATGACATAAACTTTGTTCCAGGTGTAAATGGAAAACATGAAATAATAAAGTCAAAGCTTTGAATGTCAGTTTGTAAATATGGGGTACATTTGGTGCTTTTAATGCATAACATTTCATATTGTCTCTTTTATAAAAGCATAATTGTGTATTTCTTTTTCTATCATCCATTTTGTGTGACATAGTTAGAGAGGTTCTATTTTTATATAATTATTCGCATTATTAGCCATCTTTATGAATTTAATAGCTTTTTGTGAATATTTTCTAATTCTTCTATTTGATATTTTCTATAAAGATCCCATCCTGCTGATGCATACTCCAGTAGGGGCCTAAAGAAGGTTGTGTACGCTAACGTTTTTGTTGTCGGATTAATGCCTTCCTTTAAAATTCGTTTAATGAAATTTAGAAACTTCCAAGCTTTTTGTGCCATGCTGTTAACCTGATCAGACCACTCTAAGGTATTCTTAAACAGATATCCAAATATTTGCATGAATTTACTCCCGGTATTAGATATGAACTGATTTCATAGGATCAATTTTGCCTAAAGCGGGTACAAGTGAAATATATAGCTTTACTCTTCTCTGAATTCATTTTCATTTGATTCATGGTTACCCATTTGTGGATTTCAACACAGTTTCCTTGCAATGTTATCCTGTCTTCCGTGTTATTTATTGTTCGGTAAATTATACAGTCATCCGCGAATAATCTAATATTTGAACTAATTTTCTCAGGTAGGTCGTTGATAAATGCTATAAATAGCAAAGGTCCAAGAACGCTGCATTGTGCCACTTCTACTTCTTCCGATAATATTTCCGAAACCCTAACACTTTGATTCCGGTTATGTAGAAATACACTGATCCATTTTGTCTCGTTTTTACTAGCATTCGTTATCTCGAAGATTTGCCTTGTGAGCCTACTCTTTTCCATCCTACGGATATGTCTTCATTCTTCTTTTTCTAACGTCATCTGTTATTGTTTGTGTGTGTTTTGTAGATCTCTGTTGATGGCCTCTTTATCCAAATTCCTTCACAAAAAACTGGATCAAATATTTTCCTGAGAATTTTCTTCTCCTGTTTTTCAATTTCTCTTATTTTTGTTTGAATCGCCGTCGTTTCCGCAGCATACAGTGCTTCTGGTAGAGCTACTGTGTTGTAATGTCTTAATTTTGCATTGACCGAAATAGATTACTTATTATAGTGACTTCATTTGAGGTTCATTTTGTAATTTTTTTATTCCTTCTTGATTGGCATTCTGTACTGATGGCTGGATGATCTCTCCTAGGTATTTGAAGTGGAAGACACGTGTCACTTTCCCGTATCAAGATATAATAGGAAGATTATCTGCAGGTTTCCTTTCTATAAAATGAGTTTACTCGTAGGAGATTTGTAGGGCAGTTTTCTATCCAATTTCATGTAGTTTTCCAGGGCAATATTGGCTTCTTCTCTATTGTTTGTGAGAATTGTTAGATCATCTACGAAAACTAGACATTTGACATTGATCCTCTGTTCTTTCTTAATCCCGAGTTGTATTCCCTTTAATTCCTTTTCCCATGTTTTCACGATTTTTTCCAGAATTAAGTTAAATAGGAGGTGCGAGAGGCCATCCCCTTGGCGGACTCCGGTCTGGATTTGAAATACTTCTGAGATTTCTCCCATGAATTTAACTTTCGAGGTTGTACACTACTGATAACATAAAAGGGCCCATTTATTTTTCTAAGTCCTACGCTCTGACCATTTTGGATCTGTTAAGTTTGCAACGCCTCTCTCCTCCTGCTTCCCCTTCGAGTGGGGAAGTTTCGTTCGACCAATCGTAGGTCTATTTGAAAGCTCCCATATTTGGAAGACATCGTGCGGCGGGTAAATCGTAACGAGATAAAATGTTTCATTACACCGCTATTAAAGAAATATTTTGTATTTTTTTATTATACACATTTTGGACTTCTATAACAAAAATATTCTGTATATTCTTGACTTCAATAAACTTTACCATTCTCTATATTTAAACGACATCTCGAGATTCGTTGTCTCGCAAGGTCTTCATAGGCAATGAAAACAAGTATTAGAGTATCTGTAAAAAACGTTTGCGTAATACTGTGATACAATATAGTTTTTAACAGAATTTGAATATAATTGCAAGATATCGTATGGAATTGGTATAATTCGAATCACAAATTACTTATAAATATTCCTATAATTTCTTATATTTATACAGTGAAGTAAAGAAATCAAATCTCATTGCCTACAAGTGATGTGTATTGTCGAAAGTAATTTCACATAATTTGCGAATCTCTTAAGTTTTTCATATATGTGAAAAGGAATTAAATAAATATAGAAAACGTTTGTCTCAAATATGAACTAATAACACAAAAGTTTAATTCGCGTGTTATAAATAATATAAAACTACTTAAGGAACAAATAAATTACACCTTCTAGTGACATATTTATCCACGATATAACAATTTGGTAGTAACCGTGCAACCTAAAAAATCAATAATATGAAAAGAAATCAATAATATGAAAACCTCGTTTTAGATATGCATAAATAAAAAGAGACAAATCCCTTTTATTTATTCCAATCCAATTGAAATGTATTAACTCATGAATACCATAGGTTCTTTTCTTTTTACATTCCAACTTCTTTCACTCTGTCATTCGTTCCTTCTTTCCTCTTTTTCTCTTTTCGCTTCTTTCTTTTTCTTTTTTCTCTTTCTTTTTTTCATTCATTTATTCTTTTCTTGTTTCTTTCCGCGTTTTGCATTTCTTTTTTCTCTCTTTCTCTTTTTCTTTCTTTCTCTCTCTCTCCTTCTTTCTTTCTTTCTCATCTTTTCTTTCTTTCTCTTTCTTTTTTCCTCTTTCTTTTTTTCTCTTTCTATCTCTTTCTTTCTCTTTTTTCCTTCCTTCCTTTCATTCATATCCTTTATTTCCTTCTTTTCCTTTCATTCTCTCTCTCTTTCATTCATTACTTCTTTTCTTCATTCTTTTGCCTTTCTTTCTTTATTTCTCTCTTTCCTACTCTCTTTCTTTCTCTCCTTCTTTCTCTCTCTCTTCTCTGTCTTTCTTTTACTCTTTCTTTCGTTCTTTAATTTTTTTTTCTTTTCTTTCTTTATCCCTCCATTCCATTCCATTCTTTCTTTTTTCTTTGTTTCTTTCCGCGTTGTGTCTTTCTTTCCTTCTTTCTTTCTTTCACTCTTTCTTTCTCTCACTTTTCTTTATCGTTGTTTTACTTTTTCTCTCTATCTTTCTTTCTTTCCCTCTCTCTTCACGTGTATTGTCTAACGTAATTTCACATAATTTGTGATTCTTTTATTTTTTCATATATGTCAAAAGAAATTAAATAAATAGAAAACTTTTCTATAAAATATGAATTAATAACAAAATTTTATTTCTCGTTTTATAAATGACATTAAACAACTCAAGGAACTAATAAATTACATGTTCTAAAAATACAATGATCTACTATATAACACTGGTTGTAATCGTGCCGCATATAAAATCGTGATCCGAGATTAATATTACAAAAAACGTGTTTTGGATTACAACAAATATAACTAAAACTGAAATCTCTTTCATTAATTTATTCAAATGAAATTTTGAAATACAACAACAGATTCTGGTTTTCTTTCTTTGTTCCTACTTCTCTCTTTCTCCCTCTCCCTCTCTCTCTCTTTTTCTTCACCGTCACTGGATACACCGTCATTGGATGTGAATTCGCGACTAAGGACGTTCGTGTGGGTGGAAGATTCCAAATACAATGAGAAACATGAGATGCGCACTATCTTCTATTCTTCTTTAAAAATAACATTAAAATGACATATCTACAAAAACACTCTTTGGATTCTCACCATTGGTAAACGAAAAAGTACGCGATGTGAGTGGAAATTATTTCACTGCATCTATACCAAACTTTACCGATAATGCGGATTAAACATATACTAATTACACTATGAATACAGTATATTTAAGAAAAATAAAATAGTTGGAACAGTTTTTGAATATTTTTCAAAAGTATACTTTAACCTTCAAATGAAGTAGCCTTTGCGTTCAAGTAAAGCGAAAGTGTAAATCCCCTGCGCAAATTCTCTCTCTTTCTAGGTATTCCTGGTTGAAATTATTTCTTTCATCTACGACTATAAGAAGAAAGGTTTGAAATACCTTATCTGATCAGACGGCCTCGTGTTACTCTGTAGAGGGGGAATTTGAGTTTATGGAGCTTAGTAAAATTGGACGATGCGATTGCTATTTTATTGCTACGAAAACTGTTAGTTTAAATTAATAGAGCATATATCTTTTTCTTTAGTAAATATTGTTCTCCAAATGTATAATGTTGTAAATCTAGATGCTATATGAATAAATATTTATTGAAAATATGGTTTGGATATATATTAGACCCGAAGGGGGCAGTCGGATTTGAACAAGGGACCTCATGATGGCCAGTAGAATGCGCTGCCCCTTTTTAATGGAATTGGGTGAATTAAATTGACTTCGTTAATTAACTCAGGAGATAAAATCGGGGATGGCCAAAAACATACGGTATTGTCCTTTTAGCAAATACATGCAGAATTACTATTCGTGGGATGATATTTCCGACATTTTGATTTCTCCGTTTATTCCATTTGGTCCAGACACTATTAATTTCGCTAATTAATTAACAAATGATCGAAAACCATGTAATATATAATACACGCATTTATGAAAACAACTAAACATTACAAGTCAAGAAATCACATATAACTAATGAAACTGATCTTGCTAACGAAAATGTCCCTCTTGACAGTGGATCAAAAGAATTAGATAATACCTTTCAAGTGGACCGTCACTACGCGTTTGTCGTGATCAATACCTTCGTTATATGCGCTCTGTACCTTAATAATGAAACGTTCGATACCTTTTTCCCAACAAATGTTTTGAAAAACTGCACCCTGCTTTTAACTTGACCTTTGCTTCATAATTTTGTCGTAACATTCCCTACGATTTCAGGAATACGAGTGATGCATTCCATATGTCCGGCAGTAACTCGAAGAGCAGTCTATAATTAACAGAGAGAAATCCTTGTAAATGGCTTTTCGCGTACAAAACCGGTGGGTTCAATGGGACTGGAAGAAAGAGACAAACGAAATGAACCTTTTCTTTTTTCTTTTCACTCCGCTTTGTCTGTTTGGATCGTCTTGTTTCTCTATCCGACTACTACCTTCATTTCCTTATGTTCTTTGTTGCAGGAATATCGTTTCGAAACAGAAGGCCATTCGTGCGCTTCCAGTTCCAAAATCTTTGCTTCCTCTGGGGTGAAAGGGCACAGAAAAGACGGCATTAGCATCCACCCAAATGATTCGGAAAAGAAGTTTTTTTCCAAAATTCAGATTATTCAGAAGATTTAACCAATTTCGTCGAAATTACAGCGCATCGCTTCAACGGCTGGTGAACTGCTCTCAACGCGAAAATCAAGATCAGTCATTTCTACACATTGCAGCACCGCTTTCAGGAGGAAGAGTCGCACACGACAAACAAAACTATCACTATCAAAGAAGCTTCACAAATCGATTTCCAAGCGTGCGCTTTCGATTGACGGAGTCCTGAACCCACGTCACAATTTCTCATTGAGAGGCCGCCGCCGCCTTATGGATCGATGACGAAGGCAATCGAGCACTTCGCCCGCTGAATTTTTCATCCGCCTTCTCCACAGGGCGATCGGCAAGTAGTCGGAAACGCATCGCGTGCGATTGGCCTGTCCTGTCGCGACGACCTCGTTCCCAACCCAGTGTAAGTAGCTCATTTCATTAAGAACCATTGTGAAGAATGAGACTCACCTTAAAGCCCTTGTACCACTCCTTGATGGTGGCCTCGTCGTAGCGGGTGTGAGACTTCAAGAAGTCCATGTCTTCCTTGGACAACTTGTCCTTGCTCCCGAAGCAGCCCATCCTGCAACGGAAACGCAATTTTCAGCATCCAGCACAAAAATATAATCGAATCCTTCCTACAACTACACATTCATATTTATATACCGTTAACCTCCGTGCAAAATTAAAATGTCTCTTTTATATACGATGAGTACAGAGCGTACCCCAGTCGTGCTCATCACTATCAGTGTGAAGGATTGAAATTCCATAGTGGATGCAATAAACTTTAACGACGAAACTTGTGATAGAGACTCGTTGGGAGGAACATAAGAGAACACGGTCATTACTCCTCGACACAGCTCGGCGTAGCACAGTTCTTCGAGGTCCTTCGTCCTAAGTGAAAAGGACGTACTCTGACCACTTCATTTTTGTTCAAGCGTTAAAGTGGGATATTGGTCGCAACGAATACTATTTAATGTATCTTATTCTGGGAGACGTTTGAGAATTTGTTCTGAAGGGTCTTATTTTTGAATAGTGTGAGAAGAGAGTCAGTTGCAACGTATCTGTCCTTGAAAGTCAGTAAAATCGTTAACAAAGCAAACATTTTCCTCCAATTCACAACCTGAACTCCTGAAGGAAGAAATATTTAGGTGCTTTTTATAACGAAGCCATCTACTAAGAAATAAGTTGACGAATAGGATAACAAATGAGTTTTCGAAGTTTTTGCAATTTTTTTCGTGAGCTAATTGGTATATCATTTCAGTGTTAGTCAAAACCTAGAAAAAGGATCTTGGGGTTTTTTCGTTTTCTCTTTTCACGGGAAGAATTACATATATCCCGTACAATAATGAATTACGAACATGATTTTAATGTAGAAATTTTTCTTAATGTCTGAAATTTAAGATATTTTCTTTTTCACTGGACGAAAAGCGGTGGAAAAGTTTGGAGAGTTGTCCGGAACGAATTCTCTCCCCGATGATTAGACAAACGAGCTGGAAGTTGCACTTGCATTGCAGAGCATCAATCAAGGAGGATGTGCAGAAGGTTAAAAGAGGGTTATTTAGAGTGAAATATGATTCTCCGAGGTTACGCTTTTGTTTAAAATATCTCATCAACTAATTGTGTTACTATCTCGGTTTGATTCTTAATTCGAAAAACGGGTTTTCGGGTTATTCGTTGAGGAGACGTCTGTCGTCGGCGATGATATGATTCTATTTCCGATATATTTCGGAAAATAATCGTGATATAAACTAATTCTGTATAAAAGAAATGTTATATGAAATATCAAAAAGTATTTCTGGATGTCTGACACATTCATCAAAGCAGAGAGACCGCATGTTTCTTATGTATTATAGGAACTCACTAAGAAATCATTTTTTTAAATTCTGATTCTTAAGTGACAAGATAAAAAGAAATAGTTTTTCGAAATTGTTTCATCACGAATTGTTGAAAATAGCGCCACGACTTCCGAGCGTAAACGCGGTATTGAAAGCATCACAACATCATCGTTCTCGTCAAATCCATTCTTGTGTTCTTAAGTACTGACCACGTAGGGGCTTTTCTCAGAATCCGTTGGGAATTTTCCTTGCTATCAAGGCTGAGTGTTTCTTCATCAGTAATGTTTTTGCCATTTCTGTTGTTTGAGACGATTTTTCTTGCTGACTGCATAATACTTTTACTGGGATGTTTTCCTTCTGCTTTCATTATTTGTGTCGCAAACACATCATTTGTGTTTTAAAGAACAAATTTGGCCATATTCATAATAGAATTATGGTGAGCTTCTTCCAGTTGCCGTAAACCTCCTCTTCTTCATATTTCCTATCTTTGAATGTCTGATCTGGGATGAAGTACTTGTTGCATTGTTAAAAGTTTGCCAGTCTTCTGTCCATCTGAAGAATTTTTTGTATCGCCCAATCTATGTTTCCAAAACAGGAACTGCTAGCTCATTCATCGCATTGATTTTATTTCTCGCATTTTTTTCAGTTCTTCTGTAGTATTGTCTTTTCACGCTTTCCTTTGAGGTATAGCCATTCTCTTCTAAACCCAAGTACTTGTACACTTCCCCTGTTCTAGATCTTTCATTACATTCTGTTCATCTAAATGTATCTGCTTGCCTCTATAAATGCAGACGTTTGAACATTTTTCGAGACCAAACTTCATACAGATATTCTCACTAAATCTTTTTACTGTATGCCGCATTTCTTTCCACTATTTCATTTTTTGACAAAAGTTTTAGATCATCCGTGTAAAGCAGATGAGTGACTGGGATTTCATGTTGATATAATTTGTACCCTCAGGTTTCCTTAGTTGTCTAGGAAGTGGGGAGAAGCTAATGCGATAGTGAGGCACCCTGAAATTTACCCATTTTAATGCTAATTGATCTTCTTTCAAGATTGAAAGTCCCATCCCCTATGACAAATCTAGTAGCCCACTTTTTCATACAGCTTTTGCAAAAGTCAATAATGTTTTGGTGAATTTTACAAAGTTCTAGAGCTTTTAGAAGCCAGTAATGGGGTCCACTGTCAAACGCCTTTTGATAGCCAATTCCAACTATGTTTAGGTTCAAGTTTATTATTATTATTATTATACAATTTCTTCTTGGGGATTATTCACGCGTTTTTTTTTAAGGTTTGAATGGCGGCTATCTCGTATACCTCATTCCTGACTTGATAAGTTAAACACGGTGCGAACAATACGCCAAGTTTCTAAGATAACAGATTTTTGGATCTTGAGAATTAGTTTTTTGGAATGCAGATTTAGTTTTTCCTAATTTTCTTGCAGGTTCTTATGTATGAGGCAATTTTCTGCAACAACGGTTGGTAGAATTTCTACAGTTTGAAGTGTGTAAATGTCTTTATATTCTATTGAAAGTGGAATGTATTTTGAAATCTTATCCATTTCTGTTTTGTCAATGTTATGATCCGCTGGATGAGTGACATCAATGATGAATGTTTTTCGCTCCCTATTATTAGTATAATATCTGGTCTATTAGCTGGGACTGTTTTATCTGTGTGTATTGGTAGGTCATAATATAGTTTAAAATCTTTGTTTTCTATTGTAGGTCTTGCTTGGTATTCCTCATTGTGCGTGGTCATTTCAGCTTCTTCTATTAAAAGTACGAATCTTGTTCCAATAGATTGGCGTATAATGTTAGCAGTCAGGTTATGCCGGTGCAGACACCGTGTGTTAACTAAATTTCTACATCCAGTGGTAATGTGATCTATTTTTTTCCTGATGACAGGTGACAGATTCTACATTTCTCGTTAACATCTTTCTTGCTTTTCAATGTACTTTTTACAGTTTTTGTTTGCGATGACTTGATCCTGAATTGCTTGCATCAATCCCTCCGTCTCGCCAAATAGAACCCCATTGCATTGAGGCGTCGTGATCGGCATTTTGAAGAGCATGGGGATATCTGCAATGGAGAGGCTTGGTTTTCCACGCCTTCAACCTGTCCTTGAATGTAAGATAGTTTTCACAGTTACTGAGGTTCATTGGAGTGTAACGTTTGTCACTCGACACTTCATCTTTATGCAGAGGTGACATTTCAGATTTTGTAGAAAAGTACTTCTTGAGTCCTGTTACTTGACGATTACACAACATTTTCAGGTCCAACAAACTACGACCACCTGCTTTCCTAGGAATGTAAAGGAGTTGAACTGCGTCTTTAGGGTGGGGCATTCTCCATTTTGTGAGAGTTGTACGTACCATCCCGTTTAAATTTTCAAGATTATTATTATTAATAATAATTACTATTATAATTATATATTCACTCAACAGCAATTTATTATGTGTCACATAAGTGTTGCCTCTCATAGATATAGATAAGCTATTTGTGAGTGGGTAGCCATAAAAAATGTGACAGGCGTTTGACCCTTAAAATAAATTCAACAAATACAATAGAGGAAAATGATGAATCACAAACAATGAATACACCTAAAAATAAATAATTACATTATGTATCGTATTGGAGGTATTACATTTTACCTTAATTTTTTTAACCTGTCAAATCTTTAAAATTAGCTGACAATTGATTGAAAGTTGTAACACTGTTGTGAGATAGATTTTACTTTTGAGAAAACTAAAAAGTAATTCTAATTTTACATCAAAAAGAAAAACAATGAATAAATATAGTACGATCGTATAATTTAAAATTAGTATTCAGTAACAAGTAAAAAATATAAACATATTGACATATCTTTAAAAGTGTCCTAATCCACTTTTTAAGTTTTGGTTTCAATGAATTTAGATTATCTAATACTTTAAGATTATGAGGAAGACTATTAAGATGACCTATAGTTTTGTACTTTATTGGCTTTTTGAATACTTTTTTCCCAAGTAACACTGCTAGATTTGCTGTATAGATCTTTCAAAGTTTTGCAATGATTGTAAGGGTAATATTTGTGTAATATTTAGAGGGTTTCTTTCTTCACTATTCAACTAGTTTTTGTTAACAATTTTTAAAAGCATATTTTGTAGTAGATTTAAATTATCAGGATAGGCACCTCCCCATGCTATTCCATAGCAAACATTACAATAGAAAATGCATAGTATAACGTTCTAACAGCATCTATAGTCATACATTTAGCTACTTTATAAAATATACAAATTAAATATTTAGTTTTATTTACTAAATATCGAATGTGCTCTTATACTTATCGAATATTGAACGGGAATGCGACCCAGGTTCACCGGATCAGGGTCGAGTGGAAGTTGAGCACGGACTTGGGAGTCGAGGCAGGTGGTGCAGTGGACAGCTCACCTGCGGCCAGAACACGAGGTCCCGGTCCGTCGCAATCTTCACCCAATCGTAGGCGATGTACGGGTTATATTTCTCAATTTTCAATAGGAATAACTTGTAGATGTAAATTTACAAACATATTTGCGTTAAATTACAAACATATTGACATTATATATGTATTATAACTCGCAGCTAACTTTTTATCTTATCTAGGAACATATGCAATAAAATTTTGAATCCGCCTCTGCCTTAGGGCCCTTGACCGGAATTGATGGAATACGTCCCTTGTTTGTTTCCGGAGAGTAAATTAGTTTATTGTCCTCCACGTGGTCATACGCAGTTTGTACTGTTTTTTGACAATAAATTTATTATTATTATTAAATTTATTATTATTCAATAGAGGGAATAAATCCAGATGAAAGAAAAAGTTTAAGAAAAATGCCCCACTTGACGTTCAGTTTCTCTGAAGATTGCGAATGAAGGGATTCCTCACGCGAGAGACTCGAATGGAACTACTACACGCGAATATGTTTCTATTTTCCCGCCGCGATAGGTAATGGCTGCGATAGGACCCATTCGCTGCCCCCTCAATGGGAAAGTGAATTAAGTACTAATTATCCCTAAATGACTGTCGTTGCCGTGGGGTCAAGCGGAGTGGTCGCAACATCCTGCCCCGCGTCGCAATTGAGGAAGCGCTACAACAATCGACTGAAGAATGCTAATGAGGAAATGCAAGTACAGCGATACAGCGACCTTAATTAGCAAATACAAAATTCGAACGAAACGCTTTTCAAGAAACGTGTGCTATGAGGGAAGGAAAATGGGAGTTGTTTAACACGAAACGAAGAAAGGTCATAAAGAAACCGATGTTTTACGCCGTAAACGTTTCTCTCATCTGGATGAAAAGAATCACAGCCAACAGAACATTCTAGATTGTGTGAGTTTATGTAATTTTCTCTGCTGGTAATTGTAGGAAAGAATTGATTTTCTTTGTAATGAGAAAACTAAACTCAATTATGCACTTTCAGATTCATTTCGAACAATCTCGATCGGAGTGTTAAATGGCAGATGGGAAGAAAGTTTAGTGGGCTGATGCCATTGCAGCGATTTTCAGTGTTCCAAATCCGCGCACGATTTAGGAAAAGAAAAAGAAGAGAAAAATCTTCCAGAAAAAGACGACAATAATGGTACGATACGTATGGAATGCTCTGTAATACATTGGATGCATGGTCACTTCCGTTTATCGTCCTTTATGCGTATAGAGACTCCAATTCAATAAGAAGCTGCCAATACTTCATAGTAGTATTTCCATGCGGGTTCATTTCTGTAAGCTTTGAATAAATTTGTTCGTTTGTGGTTTAAGATTGGCAGTGAAAAGGAAGAGCAAAAGCACAAAGGAACGAACGTACCGTTGAGGCAGTTTTCTACAAGAATGAATGACACATCGGCGCCTGACGCAGAATTACGTTGCTCTAATTTCTATTGGGTCTTCAGGGCCACCAATGAAAGAGCGAGCTAACGCAACTCTGTCACCTGGCAAGGAGTGAGTTAACACATGGAATGATGAGGGACGAAAGAGCACATTTCGGTTTGGCCTTGGGGTCTCTCCGATCAGCTGAAGTTTTGTGAGGTTATGTAGCCTCCACGCCATTCAATTGAAGAAACTGTTTATTTCTAATATTATAAAGCAAATTATTCGGATCGATGTTAATTTACTTGTGAGTTAAGGAAAACATATTGATATTTTTACAATTCACCAAGATTACGGCAACTAATTAGAATAATTGCAGTAAAAAATCGCAAATTATTACAATCAGTGAGTCAATAAACAGTTATTTGTTGAAAAAATCACAAGACAATGATAAACTCAACGAGAAATAGGAGTGAAAAAGGTTGCCTGAGAATTCTATTCAAAAGTTCTTGTAAATCGCTGGAAGCGTAATGCAAGATAGCGTGGCTGCGTGAGGGGTACCGCTGGCAACGCTGTGTTGGACACCCAACAAGAAATTAAATTATGCCCTGCTTGTGTTTGCTCGGATGGCCCTTGACTTCCTACTTAGAAACTCATCCTTGTATATTGTCTTCCTCTTGGTCACGGGTACTTCCTCAGTGTTTGGGTAATAAATTTAAAATAAAACTACCTTGGGTGTAGCTTGGATTTCGGTTGTTTTTGGAGAGGGGGCAAAAACATATGAAAATAAATGATGTAGTTTCGGGTGGGGGCAAAAACATTTATTTATACGTATGTACATGCATATAACAATACAAGTAAAATTTGCTCAAAACACACCTGGAAATGTTTATACTTGTTTTCATACAAAATTTACTAGCCAAACAAAAATGTTATTTTCCCCAAAATTCAGGGAGGGGCTATACCCCACCCATCTGTCCATGCCTAGATACGCCCATTAAACCACACTTCCATTACATAGACAGTTAGAAGCAGTAAAACGATTAATGGCAAAAAAATAAGAGGCATAAGTTACACAGGTCTACAACAAAAAACAATTTTCCAACTGCATGGGATAATTTTGCTGAATTATTTTTTTTTTAAGTCGCAGATTCGAAAAATGACTTCCATAAAATTCTATCACGTATAGGTTTTTTGCAAAATAAAAACAAATTTTTGATAAAAACACTTATTTATTACAATGAACTAAAGATATTCTATTGTCTTACAACTAATCACAAAACTGTCTCTGATATTTATATACAATTTCAGGTCAAATTTGTTTTCTTGTGAGACTTTTTCTTGTCTTTGATGCTTCTCCAAACTCGTTTCCGATTTTCTTCTCATGTTTCTCGAATGAGCATCCAACAGGAGTCAGCTAACATATTGACATCCCATCTTCCTTGGTGATGTCTCTTCATATCACGGACACCCTGGTGAATTCTTTCACCCTGTTCTTCACTGTAGGCTTCCAAGTTTTCAGGAAAATAGTCAACCTCGAGCTTCATACGCTGCCGGCATTCATTGTACAATAGTTTTGTAGTCCGAGTCCTTAGTATACCCCAAAAACTTGTGCACTACATTCTTGAAAGTGCTCACGGTTCTGTTTCCTTTTCTACCATTGTTTCCAAAAAGAGGTGATCAGATAAATGTTTTCTCATGTCGGAGTCAGTGAAACTCCCTCTTTTAACTTGGATTCAGAGTTTCGGGAACTTGGAATACAGATATCTGAAATAATCCCCATCTGTTGGCAGTGATTTGACAAACTGCTTAATAAGCCCCAATTTATTATGAAGAGGTGGAAATTAAACTTTTTCTGACAGAACCAAAGTCGAATTGATGACGTTTTTCTCACCGGAGGTTAAATTGTCTCGTAGTGGCCAGTCAGTTCTTGTCCAGTGTAGCTGTCTGGCTCTGCTATCGCATATACAAAGAAAGAAATGATATTTTGTATAACCTCCCTGCTCACACAACAACATGGTTAGTATTTTTAAATCTCCACAAACCATCCATTGATGCTCTTGATTCTTCGAAAACTAGTTTCAAAGCAGTTTTGCTGCATAATGGAAATGTATTTGCATCTCTTCCTGTGGGACACTTTGTACGTATAGGAGAAAACTAAATTGACTTGGCTACGATTCTTGAGAAAATCAAATAACATTCAACCAATATCATTATAGTTTTCTCCTGTATGAACCGAGTATCCCACAGGAAGAGACGTAAATATATTTCCATTATGTAGCAAGACTGCTTTGAGGCTAGTTTTCGAAGAATCAATGAATATGCGCCGTTCTGATGAATCATATTCTATTTCAAAGTACTTCATGAACCTATGAACATCATTACAATAAACCAGATTTCACTCTTTTGAGAAAAACTGAGTAAATTCTCTCTCTTGATGCTTGTACCTCGAAAGCAAAGTCCCAGATGATAGCATGTTTTGTTTTTTAACCTTCATCTTAGCAATTTGAATGCGTCTTTTGAAAGACCAGTCTCTTACTAGGTCGTTGAGCTCACTCTGAGAAAAATGTTGAGGTCCCTCGTCAACAGGAAAATCTGAGCTAGATTTGTCCAGGGAAGCTAATGTGTCCGAGTCCTCTGACTCAACTCAGGACGTCATCTAAATTAGAATGCGGCTATAGAACTGGTATTTCAGAGCCATGGGATACTGGACGAATAGCTGAGTCAAGGTTAGGGTAAGATATTGTCTTTATTTTTTGTATTAAATCCTTATGCATCTACCGAACAGAAGTAACAGTTGTTTGTGTGATTTTTCTGTTCAAGCCACATCATAGGAATGCCAAAACGAAATGACTTTTTCTTACCCTTAAATCACAAACGAAGGTCTTCCTCACGTCTTGTGCACACCCTATGTGGAACCCATGCTTTGACTTTATCTCCAAGTTTAAATTTGAAATACGCTAAATAAACTTTCTTTTCAGACTCACATTTCTTTGTTGACTTTTCACACTTATACACCCGTAAACTGAGTGTGACAATGGATGGCCAGCGAGATACTGAACTTATTTAGCTTGTTGAGACATGAACTAATCCAATAGCACGTTTTTTATATTTATTCCTAGTACCCCAGGTAACATGCCGAAACATGCACAATCTTAGTTTTAAGGCAACGAAGTCTCAGTTTTAAAGTCATTATTTAAATTTAAAAAATAATACTAAATTGTAAGTTAATTAGGAATTTTACGTAACAAAAAAATTGTCGAGATGGAATTTTTTGGTATATTTTTCGTTTTTACCAAGTTAAAATCTATAAGAAAATGTAGATAAATCCAATGCAGTTTTTTACTTGCAGACCTGTGTTTATCAAATCGTCGACACATTCATTACCTCGACTGCTTTTTAAGCTTTCAATAATACGTGTCGATTAAACTGTGTTTTTATTCTACTTCCAACAATGTTTCCAGGAATTATTGAACGAGTCGCTTATAAGTGGAGAGGGAGAAGCGAAGTTGAAATGACTCGCGAAAGGGAGATAAAATTCTGAAACAAACTATGCTTTTGCGAAATTGATTAAGGAGTGTCGTGCACTGCTTCAAACACTCTTTTACCCAAAACATACCAACACTTTTTCATTTCATGTCAAATATTATTTCACATTTATACATTACTCGCGTAGAACATTTGAATAAGTTCTAAATTCAGGCGAGCGAGGTGTTTCTCTGTTCAAATATATGTAAGATTGTTAAGTCATTCTGGTGAGAGGTTCACGGAGGACGAGTCCTTGCGGTTTTGCTCCCGTGAATTTTGTAATATGTCCGCATCCTTATATTACTCATACTGACATTGCTAACCAGTGAGAATACTATCCATTTATTATGGTGGTTTAATAGCATTCTTTCGTGCAGTTCAGTGATTCCAAAAACTTTAGACTCGTCACGCATGTCATTTCCAATTATTTTTACATGGTATCCCCTTCCCTAGAAGTACGTATAGGGGTTGGTCTCGGATTCAACGCCATTTCTCCCACGACTGATTCCGTCACACAAATCAAAGGGGTTCACTCTGCTTGAGTCCTTAGTCCCTCTTGATACTGTGTTATTTAACGATGACATGGCTCCCACTTTCACCAAAGATGGTAAGTGCACAATCATCGACCTTACCTTCATGAGCGGGTGTACACAAACATAAAACTTCAACACACGCCTCGGGTCCACAGCCAAGCACGCTCTGCTGACAATTAACCAGCCAGAGTAAAGAATAATCAATAAAAATATAGCTTATTGTTGAGGTAAAATATCTGATTGGATGCTATAAAAACAATGTTTCACTGTCAAGATGACATTTTATTGGTTAGATCAATAACGCATTGAATTGATAAATAAAATTCACATTATTCAATAATGCAATAGTCATTCGTTGTTACGGCATGGAAAAATGACTAAAATGAAAATTATACAGATACAATACTTATTTCACTTTCTCCCGCCCTCCGTTCCTCGCAGTCAGGTCAATGGCGCTCTCTGTCAGTGGAACTGGGAACTTAATCTTTCCAACTATTCCTGACGGGAGCAGTGCCGTCCCTTACCTCGGCCGGTTCCCGAGGGAAACTAATATAAATTGTTTTGGACTTTGGAATGATATTATAGTCCTTCTGCAGCTTTCAAATAGGGAAATGGTTCCCTACCCCTGCGGTATATAATTAGAAAAACAACTGTTACCGTTATATCGAGGAGCAATAAGGCTGATAATATTGTGTGATCATGTGGGGACGCAGGATTTAAAATATCGTGTAGAAAATTGAAAATTTACGACAATTGTTGTTAAAAAAATTGGGTGGTTGTTAAAATTAATGCAATGGAAATAATACTCTAAATGGAAGCTATTGATTTTTCAAAAAGTTCATTTCTTCAATACAGAATATTCAAACAAGTTTATTTCTAATAATATTGAAAAAGAAAGGGAATATTGTAAACAGTGAGAACTACCCCAAGAATAAACTCTTAAGGCTGGTGTTGATACAGTAGAATACCACCCTACCAAACATAAACATAGAAATAATTATTTTTAATCTGTGTAGTGTCAGCACACAATGCCACCTTCCTTTGTTGTAAGAAGTGTTGACCACTCTCCTTTCCCGTAGAAACACATTAAACAGAAACAAGGATAATTGTGATATTCTACGTGAAACAAGCTAAACAGTCTATAGAAAAAAGACAATTTGACATTTTGAGACCAGACTTGAGTCGATTCTCTGAACAAAACATTTATGACATATTAAGACTTACAGGCAGTAAACCAGTAATTAGTATAGGAAAACAAAGCTTTATTAGAAATGAAATCAGTACAAATTACTTTTGGAACATACAATATACACACACCAGTCCAACAGATGACACATGTATCAGAGGCAAATGATATCCTATAATAAAGAAAATTGAAGAACTTTCTGGAGACCAACAGAAAATGTACCCTGAAGAAGAGTCTTTCATAAGAACCAATTTGTAGATGAATATAATTTTTTTTGCTGGACTGATCTCAATTCCTGGCAATAATTACCTTCTTAAGACCCCACCCTAATATAACAAAATTACAATTCCTTAACACAATAAATAAAATTTTAAAAGAAAAAACTGTGGGACACTGGATGGTCAAACACTATATTTAATCCTAACCTAACCTTAAAAAAGAAACATATATTATATTTCACGTATTCAGTTTCAACCTGAAAAAATGTTATTTAACTCTTATTTATAAATTTAAAAACAAATTATTTTTACTATGAAAATGTAATGCTTTAATTAAACTATATAAATTAAAACAATAACAGAATTGATCCGCTAAAATATATAGTTAGAAGCTAATTTCTAGAACAATTTGTTTTCTTAATAGAAAATTAATTTCAATTCTATTATTAACAACAATATACCTCTATTCCTTGGCTTCAATTAATATATTTAAAAACCTTATGTTTCCTTAACATCTTCAATGTTACGCTCCAAATATTAGCTATTTAAATAAACGCGTGCACACACTCACAGAGGTGTGTGTGTGTGTGTATATATATTTGATTTAAAATGAAATAAGTTATAAATATAATTCAAATAAAAAATGTAATTAAATAAGTTTTAAAATTATTTTCTTGTAAACTTTGATTATAAATATAGATAAATTATAAAAATTCATATTCCTTGACCTCCATATTCTTCAAGTCAACCTATATCAACAGATTTTATTACATTTATTCAAACTTTTAATGGACAATAATTTACAAAATAAGTTGATAAATAAGGTATATATCACATTTCCCTTTAAAAAATTACAATATTATTATAATATAAATAATTAGAATTTATGAATAGGAAAAAATTCTTAACTCAAATCCATTTCAACCTTCAATTAATCTAATAAATAATACTAAAAATTGTATTATAAATGATAACATAATTACTTCAGGAACTTCTAACAAAAATCAACCCAAAAATTTTTCCCCAAAAATTATTATTATTATTATAGGAATAATAAACTCTCAACTTTCATCGTTTAAAAAATGATAAGAATAATAATTAAAATTTATTCTTATTAAATAATAAATTAAACAAAATGTGTAACATACAGTTAATCCAACGGATATAAAAAAATAAACAAAAATAAATTTTTTCATAAAAGTTATTAATGTAATTTCTAAAATTAAATCCTTTGAAAACAATCACCAAAAAAGAAGGATGTTAATATTCAAATAATAATATTTGAGTAATTTAAAATGATAAAAATTTGTAAAATTAATGCAATTTCTACATCAAAAATTTAAAAAATTATAGCTATTAAAAAAATTGAAGTGAAAAAGGAGTTTGTGCTGAACTTGTCAAATCCACACTGAAAAGGAGAATTTTTTTCTTGATCTAGAATTGATTTTTTTGATGAAATTCTTGAAATTAATATTAAGATTATAGAAATAATTAAAATTGTAATAAATATAAATTTAATTTAATTAATTTAAATAAAATTTAATCTATTTAATAGGAAATTAAATATGCTAATATACTAATTAATTATCTACCTCAGCAATAAATTAAAATATATACAAATAGTCATACAGTATTAACAAAAGGTCAATATCAAGCTGCAGATTCAAATCCAAAATGATGTTTAGATGAAAACTGATTTAACAGATGTTGTATTAAACATACTGTTTAAAAAATTGTTCCAATAATTACATGTAATCCATGAAAACCTGTTGCAATAAAAAAATACAGATCCATATACTGCACCTGAAATTGTAAAGGGTGCTTCAATATATTTATATGCTTGAAGAACAGAAAAATAAATTCCTAAAATAATAATTGAAACTAATGCTTGTCTTGTTTGAGAAGAATTATAATGAATTAATCTATGATGAGCCAAAGATACTGTAATTCCAGAGGCTAATAAAATTCTAGTATTTAATAAAGGATTATGTAAAGGGTTGAAGAGATTAATTCCAATTAGTGGTCATAAAGTTTCTAATTCAATATTAGGTGATAAACATCTATGGAAAAAGGCTCAAAAGAAAAAGAACTTCTGATGTAATAAAAAGGATTATTCCTCAACGGAGTCCTAAGTTAACTTTCAAAGTATGGTGACCTTGGAAAGTTCCTTCTCATGAAATATCTCGTCATCATTGGAATATGGTTAAAAGAGTAAAGGTAAAACCAATATATAAAATATTAAAATGATGAAATCATTTTACTAACCCTGATGCTATTGTTATAGCTCCAATACCTCCAGTTACAGGCCATGGTCTTGCATTAACTAAATGAAATGGGTAATTATAGAGAATTTTCATTATGTTACTTCTCTAGAATATAATGTTGTTAATACAGCAAAGACATATGATTGAATTACAGCAACTGCTGTTTCTAATATTAGTAATAAAAGTTGAGTTATAATTAAAACTAGAATTAAAATAGAATTAATTAATAAAGGACCTGTAATTCCTAATAAAGTTATTAGTAAATGACCTGCAATTATATTGGCGGTGAATCGAACTGCTAATATTCCTGGTTGAATTATGTTTCTAATAGATTTAATTCAATCTATAAGAGGTATCAGAATGGAAGGAGTTCCTTGTGGAACAAGATGAAGAAATATGTGGTTAGTATTATTAATTCATTCATAAAATATAAATAATAATCATTAAGGTAATGAAAGAGATAAAGTGAAAACATGATGTCTTGATCTTGTAAAAATATAAGGAAATAAACCCATAAAGTTATTTTATAATATAAAGGAGAATAATGAAACAAAATTTCCTATTATTTTTCTTGGGAGAATAAGAATTTTAAATTGATTATGTAAATTAATAATAATTAAATTTCATATTATTATTATTATTGGTGATGGAACAAATAAATCTTCACCTTCTTCTTCTGTTTTTTTGCCACATAGGATCACTTTAGCCAGTTCATTAACTAGTCTTCTTTGAAGTCTCTGTTCAGGGGCCTTGCGGTCCTCCCAATACTTTTTCATATGCTCTGATCTTCGAGCTATTTCTTGTGTTGAAAATATTCAGAATAATTCAATATGATAAAGGAATCAATAAAATTGTGAGAATTAATCTTATTCAATTTAATGGTACATTTGAAAAATTGATGAAGGATCAAATGAAGAAAGAAATTAAATTTTCAAGTTAATAAATTGTTTTTCGAAGCAATAAAATATAAATTAATATAAGAATTCTAATTAATGAAATTGAAATGAAATTATTGATACTAGAGATGAAACTAAATTCCATGATGTTTAAGAATTGGGATAATCTGAATATCGTCGAGGTATTCTAGCTAATCCTAAAAAATGTTGAGGAAAAAATGTCAAATTAACTCCAAAAAATATAATAAAAGATTGTGTTTTTAATAATTTAGGATTTAATGAAAGTCCGGTAAATAAGGGAAATAAATGAATGATTCCCCTTATAATAGCAAATACTGCTCCTATTGACAAAAAATAATGAGAATGAGCTACTACATAATAGGTATCATAAATGGATGAATTTGCTAATGCAATTCCAGTTAAACCTAGAAATACAAATCCTAAACAACATAATAATGATGGTCTATAATTTAATTGATATCCTTGAAGTGTAGCTAATCAACTGAAAATTTTAATTCCTGTAGGAACAGCAATAATTATAGTTGCTGAAGTACAATATGCACGAGTATCTGCATCCATTCCTACAATAAATACATGATGAGCTCAAACGATAAATCCGAATAACCCAATAGCAAGTATCGCATGAATTATTCCTCAAGTTCCAAAGGTTTCCTNGGATGATCAAAAAATCAAAATAAATGTTGAGAAAGGATTGGGTCTCCCCCACCTGCTGGATCACAAATGAAGTATTTAAAAATTGCAAGAACACAAAGGGAAAGAAATAATAAAAGTGCTGTAATTCCTACAGCTCAAACAAATAATGGAGTTTGGTCAAAAGATATTCCTGGGGCACGTCTATTAATTATTGTTGTAATAAAATTTACTGTGTCTAAAACTGAAGAAATTCCAGCTAAATGTGAAGAAAAAATTGCTAAATCAACTGATTAGCAATATTTCTAGAAAAAGGAGGATAGACAATTCAATCAGTTCCTGCCCCGGTTTCTACTCTTCTACTTGATAAAAGTAAAATTAATGATGGATGTAATAATCTAAATCTTATATTATTTATTCGAGGAAATGCTATATCAGGTACTCCAATTATTAATGGTCTAACTATTTAAAAAAATTATAACAAAAGCTTGAGCAGTAACAATAACATTATAAATTTGATCATTTCCAATTAATGATCCAGGTTGTCCTAATTCTAATCAAATTAATATTCTTAATGAAGTTCCTACTATTCTGACTTATCCTCTAAAAATAAAATATAATGTTCCAATGTCCTAATGATTTGTTGAAAATAATCATTGTTGCAGTAAAATGGCTGAGAATTTAGGCAATAAATTGTAAATTTATTTCAGAGAGTTATTCTCTTTTATAATTGTTGGTCTTATATTCAACAAATGATGTTAAATTGCAAATTTAATGGTGTAGTTACAATAAGACATATTTTCTTTTTATTTTTAACTTTGAAAGTTAATAGTTTAACTTAACTTAAAATCTTTATAATAGAATAAAGTAAGGAAAAAATATTAGTCCACATAATTAAATTATTTATGTAAATACTAAATAGAAATAATTTAAATTCAATGATGTTTTTTTAATAAAAATAAAATATTTTATAATTTTTATATAATAAAGACGAGTTAATAATGAACATATAATCATAATTATTATAATGATAATAATTTGATAATTAATTATGTTTTGTAAAACAATTAATTTTGATAGGAATCCTAAAAAGGGAGGTAAACCTCCTATAGATATAAAATTGATTATAAGAATAATTTTTGTTATTAAATCGTTAAAGAAAAAAAAAAGATTTAAATGAAAAATGTTAAAATAGGAAAAAAATTAACATTAAAAATAATATTATTACCCCATAAATAGACAGATATAATAAGAATTAATTCAAATTTATTTTTATTGAAATAATTAATCATATTATATGATTAATTGATGAATAAGTTAATTTTTTTTGAAAAAATGTTTGATTTAAACCTCCAATAGCACCTCAAGTTGAAGAAAAGAGAGATGGACATCGGGGGACCGTTTATTGCAGCCTTTGGTTCCTTGAAAGGCGTGTTAGATGATGGAGGTGTCGACGTTGAGGTAGACTTTGACTTTTTTGAACAACTTTAAATTTAGTGGGTGTTATGGTTTTAGACCCACATTTGCCTCTTTTAAGGCGATAGGATCGTCAATGGACTCCTGTACTCCACTGTCACACATCTTTGATTTCGTAGATGATGGCGATGTCTGGTTGAAATTCGGTGCGCACTACTACAAGCTTCAAACCTGAGACATTTCCCCCCTACCTTCTTTCCTC
>NNCF01127356.1:0-36595 GCA_002313205.1 Laupala kohalensis
AAAGAAAGACGGAAGGAGGGAAGGAAGAGGAAGAAGAGGAATAATAATAATAACAACAACAATAATAATAATTTGAAAACTCAAAATTACTCAAGGGAAGTCGCGGGAATTGAATATTTGAAATAATTAAACAATTAAAATCCATCACTAAAATTTGAAAATTATAACTTTTAGTTTAATACTTTTAAATTATGTTTTAGTTACTTTTAATTTAATTTTAAATAGTTCGGAGCTTAAGTAGATCGCAAGAAGAAAATATTTAAAAAAATTATTATTTTCTTAAAATTATGTAATATTATATATTTCTCTTCAAAGTCTCAGGTTGCATAAGAGAAATGACGTGGTTTAAAAATATTGTCTTTCGATGTCATTAATTGTAATTGTTTCCTTAGGATATAAAATACCCCCCAGGGGACATACATCTAGTAAGTACGTGTTTGGCGAACACGGGGCCCTGACCTGAGTCTGGTATTACTTCCACTTACTTGTGTAATGATCCTTCCTTCTTTTTCCTGACCTCCCTTGGTCACCTCTTGTTCTTTTCGATCCCGACGCCATTACGGCTGGGGTATCTTTCATTTTCCTACCTCGCCCCAGGGGACTTACATCTAGGAAGTGCGTGTTTGGCGAACACGGGGCCCCGAGCTGAGTATGGCATTACTTCCACTTACTTGTGCCATGCTCCTTCCTTTCTCTTTTCTGACCTTCCTTGGTCACCTCTTGTTCTTTACGATCCCGACGCTATTAAGGCTAGGGTATCTTTCATTTTCCTCATTCTTCTCATTTTTTGCCCTACTCCTCATTTTTTGTCCCCCCTTATTCTTTGTCCCCCCTCATGTTATGTGCCCCCCTCATTGTAGCCCCCCCTCCATTTGATGTATGTTATAAGATATGTTTTGGTATGTTGTAGATCAGGAGGGTTTTTAGTGGGTAGGGTTGAATCATTCGACGAGTCCCACACGCGGGGAGTCATGTTGGCTCTCCCTAGTGCGTAACTGCATTTTCTCTACCTGTACAAGTTTTTCGGGCTCCAATGACCTTTGATGTCGACATGAGCCGTAAAGCCCCACAAAAAAAGATATAAAATACAATTCGGCAATACATATTTGTGTTACTTGATTATATCGAGAATATTTATTTTCATTCCTTTAATGTTTTTTTCTGTTAAATGTTACGTGCAATTTTAAGGGAGTACTTTATTGTTTTTATTAATTAGAAGACTCGTATATTGAGTTGAAAATTCAAAGCGTAAAGTTTATTTGAAGCGATCGTAAAACTATATTTTCGATTCATTTTATTCTTGTTTCTCTAATAATGTTTGAACTGTACCTGCTTTTCAATTTCGCGCCAATACTTCCTTTTGAGTACCGTGTTAACTCTGGTGGCTAATATTGGCAGCTGACCCCATTTTGCGCGGGATATTGCATTTCTACTCGCACTTATTCCTTGACTCATCGTTCCACCTCTACGCTTCTGACAGTGACAAACAAGTGACAAATGGCGCGTTAGCGTTGGTGAAAAATAGCGATACTCTGGATCACCGCGTTACCCATTTCGCGAATTGTTTGTAAACATTTGACTACTTGGTTAGTGGGTGATGACCCGCTGCTAGCTTTAATCAAGATGCTTTCGAACATTTAATAGTTGAAACGTGATATTTCTGGATTCTTGTTTGAGTGATACCTCCAAAATGCCAGCCACTTTACATTTTATTGAAGTGGAGAATTTCAAGTCTTATAGAGGAAGTAGGGCTATTGGACCTCTTAAGCCTTTTACTGCAGTTATTGGTCCCAATGGCTCGGGTAGGATTGCTATTTCTTGTTTAAAATTAATATTTTATTTTCGTTTTTGAAGGTCTTATGTTTAATAATTGTTTAATACTTTGACAGATACATAATTATTACTTCTGTAAGTTATATCGCTATCAAATTACGCTTTACATGATTGATGTACTTTTAGGTAAATCAAATTTTATGGATGCAGTCAGTTTTGTTATGGGTGAGAAAACGTCTTGTTTAAGAGTGAAACGTCTCAGTGATTTGATTCATGGGGCTTCTATTGGCCAACCAGTATCTCGAAGGTATAGGAAAACCAAGAATTGTGCATTTATGTTTAATTTGGAATAATGAGTAATATAACTGTTATTGTTGCAGTGCATCAGTAACTGCTGTTTTCATGTTGGAAAATGGTACTGAAAAGCGATTTACTCGTATGGTGCAGGGTTCAACATCAGAACATCGTATAAATGGAGAAGTATGCTATATCTCAATTGTTTTAATTTACTTGGTATTATTAAAAGATATTTTACTGATGACTATGCTTAAATTGGTTCAATGAAGTGATTTGTTTTTGCTAAATCTTTTATAACATCCTCTTTTTTATTTTGTACTGAAGGAAATTTATTTTGATGTGCAATACTTCTTGTTTTAGCCTGTTAGTGGTCAAGTATATTTAGCAGATCTTGAAAAGCTTGGAATAAATGCAAGAGCCAAGAACTTTTTAGTTTTTCAAGGGGCTGTAGAATCCATAGCAATGAAGAATCCAAAAGAACGTACTGCGCTCTTTGAAGAAATCAGTGGGCAAGTAAACGGCATATTTATTTATTTATTTATTTACTTCATATCTTTTGCTGAGGTTCAGCATGAGACCTGCTCTTCCACCTATATCAAGATTCAAAGAGTTATCCTTGATTATAATATATAAGGATACAGGGATTGGGGAAGAGATGTTGGATTGCCAGAGATACCGAACCCATGTTGATCTAGAGCAGTGAAACCCAAAGTTGTTCGGTTGAGCTGGGTCGTATTTCATTGTTAGAAAAAGTTAACATCGTCCTAGAGTGTCAACCGCTCTTTGCCAAAAAGGACCATATCATTCGGGAATCATTCTATTTAATTCCCTGCCCAAGAATATAAAAGATATTATGATATTGAATCTCTTCAAATCTACGGTTAAAAACTACCTCCTGCACCAATGCTTCTACACTAAAAGAATTTATTTATTTTAATAAAAGTTAAATCCGTCTTTGCTGTAGTACTTTTTAAATAACTTATAACAATTTCAAAAACTATTTTCTTGCGTGGTTGTTGTGTCTTATGATTCATATTAATTTAGTTTTATGTGTACTCAACTTTGGCACAGTTGTGAACGTTAATTTTGTAGCCCCATCCTGGCCTGGGTTTTTTTCTGTTTTTCCTTCGGGTAGAGGCGGATTTCTTATACAGGTTTTCTAGTTTTTTCTAGGGGTGTGTTTATTGTAACAATGAATCGTGAATTTAGTGTAATTTCAATTCTTATGATTTTTAAGCTCTATCCTCAGAATAATCTATATTTCAATAATGATTTGTACATGTAAAATAAATTTTTTGTGTTAAATTACAAACATATTGACATTCTATTAGTATTATAACTCGCAGCTAACTTTTTATCTTAGTCTAGGAATTTTTGCTGAAATTTTTGAATCCACCTCTGCCTTAGGACCCTTGATCGGAATTGATGGGATGGTCCCTTGTTTACTTCCAGAGAGTAAAATTAGTTTGCTGTTCTCCACGTGGTCATACACAGTTTGTACTGTTTTTTGACAATAAATTTATTATTATTATTTAATTTGAAATTTTTCTCCGTTTGATAACAATTTCTGTTATTTTTTAATCTAGTACCTGTTCAATTATTCTTGGCATAGTTTTCTATTTATTTGAAACATGTAGTCATGGCACACTTTGTTGACAAAACAATTAACCCATTAGTGCCCGAATTTTAATTTTTTCTAAATATTTTCATTACGATGATTTTCCTTTCTTATGGCATTTAGTTAATAGGAAAGTGACAAAAAAATATTAATTATTTTGTTAGTCTTTATTGATGGTTGCCATACGGCAACCCTAGGACATACCCAAGTTACAGAAAGTCACTGGATGTAATGCAAGTGAATGGCTTATGGGGTGGTGCAGAAGGCCAAATATGTAAATGTTTCCCATAATATTTTACCATTGATTCATCATATGACATGTCTCTTTCAGGAGCAAATTGCTTTTTACAAGTTGCATTTATTTTGGAAGTCAATGGGTGCAGAGTAATAATTTCATCCTTTGCATGTAGTTGAGTGTTGTCTTGGACATGAAAAAAAATCTCAAAACTTGTTCGAATTGATTATGTCGCATTACATTTGTAACCCTGGTATATTTTTCATGCCATTGCTGGAATCCCATAAATGTTGCTTTCTTGAGACTTCATTATATCCACTCAAAATCAGTATCCCTAAAAGGAAAAACAACTCTTCTCTACTGATTTTAAGATCCAGTCAATTTTAAAACTGTGAATACTTTCTAATCTCTTTATTAATTGTAACACATTTCTTTGGGTGCTGACAACTGATTGTAATTCAGATAATCAGGGTTCCCCCATCGCCTGAAGCTTTATGCCTCAGGACACCTGGTTCTAGTGGCTCAATATATATACATTACACAGAGTGCTCACTAATGTTTCATACCCAGCCCCTTAATCTCCTAAAATAATGCCTAAGGTTTCAGCCAGATTGACATTCTGAGCAAATAAGTTAGCAAAGTCATGAAAGAAAAACCAATATTTTGTTGTATGGCAGCTGATTGTCCTAGCGTTGCCATATGGCAATTGTAAATTTAAAGTGATTAGAGAAATGAATGAATCATAAAAATAATTAATGAATTGATACAATATATTCCTCCAAACATGCAAAAACAAGTTTGTTTGGTAAAATTTAAAAGCCACTTCATTAATTAATAAAAATGACTAAAAAACGTTCCTGTGGAGAACATTTGAAAAACTCATGTTTAGAGGACCTCTGTAATTATGAACTTCAGGCACTTCATGACTGAAGGAAACTCATTTTTTAATCTTACAACTCTATACTGTCACCAATCACTGAATGGAAAAAACGTGCAGATACGGTTTCTTGGAAAGGCAATGAAGTAACAGCAGTGCACCATTGCCATATAGCAACTCAAGGCACTAACGGGTTCTTACTTACTAGTTCATAAAATTAGTTCAAATATTTGAGTTGGAAACATTTTTGAGGGGATCTTATCCCAATTGTCTGCCGAGCATGACAGTGACATTCCAGTTGTTAGTTAGTGTGGCTACAATATTACTGTAGTGTAAATTTTACTCAACTGTAAGTTCCCCAAGTGTTTTTATGTTGTCAATTCTATTTGTTCCCAATCTTTGTACATTTGTGTACATTATCTCTGCAGTACCCTTGCCCAGTATTTTCTCAATTTTTCTTTTGGTATGATTTGATTGCATAGTTTCTTACTTTGAACTCAATACTTTCTACTTGCTACCCATATTTGGACACATGTCTTTTTATGTCAATAAATTATTTTTTATTGCATTCCACTTAAATGATACATTAAGCTATATGATCTGTTTACTTCACTTCCAGTGAAATATTTTATCAATGAATTTACATGAAAAAACCATTAAGTTTGCTAACTGACTTTTGTACTAACTTACTTTTTCTTTAAAATATTTAGATCTGGTGCTCTTAAAGATGAATATGAACGGTTGAGAAATGAAATGTTGAAAGCTGAAGAGGAGACACAGTACACATATCAAAAAAAGAAGGGAATTGCTGCTGAACGCAAGGAAGCCAAGTTAGAAAAAGAAGAAGCAGAAAAATATCAAAGATTAAAGGAAGATTTGGTATGTATCATCATCAGTGAGTGGAGTGGCAACTTGTTTATTTCGAGTTTTTCAGCTTTGGGCGTAGCAATCTTTGGGGTTAAAAAAAATCTTCCTACATTAGCTACATCAAGTAATCAGGAGACCTGAAAGTATGTTAAACAGTATTTTTAATCACCTAAATTTAATAATTTGGTACTAAATGATTTTTAACATATTCTAATGATTTAAATTACTCATTCCTATTTTTGTGCTATTTGCCTCTCCTCCAAGTACAAAAGCACTGGATACAGAAAATTTAATTCTGGTTGCTATAACCATATTCCACTTGAATGTTCTTGTGTTTTCTCATTGAAACTGCTGACTACCAGCTGTTACTATTAGATTTATTTGTTAAAAATCTTAATGGTTGACCTAATATTAAATAATAAGTTCTCAATTGTTTGTTGAGAAAATGAGCGGGCTATATGATTCAACATTGAATTATTTAATGTACATAGAATTTTATAATATACAGATTAAGATATAAAAGTAGTTGAAAATGCAGTATTTGGGTATTGTGCAACCGTGTAATCTTAAACTATTTGCCACTATCTTTCATTCTGCCAAAATATTCACTCATCCTCATCATTCACCCCTCATCACCTGTCCTTGGAAAGTGCATGGAAGGGCATATAACACCCTTTCCTCATGAATTATGAGACCATGTCTCATCTTGTTTAGAGTAAAAGAAGTGAAGATAAAGAAGAAGCTTGAGAAAGTTGTATATTTGGATTATTAGAATATGCGATAGTAATAGAGATGAATTTTGTTTCATTTGTGAGGGCAACCTTTTTAAATAAATAGTTTGTTCAGATATATATATATATGTATAAGAGACAGACTGTGAATACTTTCTAATCTCTTTATTAATTGTAACACATTTCTTTGGGTGCTGACAACTGATTGTAATTCAGATAATCAGGGTTCCCCCATCGCCTGAAGCTTTATGCCTCAGGACACCTGGTTCTAGTGGCTCAATATATATACATTACACAGAGTGCTCACTAATGTTTCATACCCAGCCCCTTAATCTCCTAAAATAATGCCTAAGGTTTCAGCCAGATTNGAACAGGATATTCGTGAAATGGTTTGTAGTTTTTTCAGATTATTTGATTTGTCTTGTACCATTATTTTTTATTTTTACATTTTAATTATTTCCTTCAGGAAGCAGAAATAAATAAAAAACGCCCTACCTTCATTAAATCTAAAGAAAGAGTTGCACATATTCAGAAGAAATTGGAATCTGCGAGAAAATCATTAGCTCAAGCGAAGAAAGCTGATGCTGCCCATGAGCAAGACATCAGTGAATTAGAAGCTGAACTGGCCGAAGTTGAAGCAAAGAAGAAAGAATATGAAGATATTGTTGCTGGAGAATCTCAGAGCCAAGGGAGAGATGTCCATCTGGAGGATGCTCAGGTGGGAGATAATTTTTCTTAGCTCATATTTTATTATAGCACTAGGTTGTATTCAAAATTAGAATCAGTAGAGTATTACCCATAATTTACACTTCTCCAGGTATCAGCAAACTTAATATTTTAAAATCAGGTGGTGTATAGGACCAGTAATTTGTAGACCTAGTGTAATTGATCCAAAGACATTATGCTGTTTAAGAACAGTCTAAGATTTTCTTTTGTGAAATTGTATTCGCGTAGGATAATTAATGTGACATAGTAGTTTCTCATCGAGTTTGGTGTAATATTTTTTTAAGAATCTGGACACCGTTACAAAGTTGGAGAACAGAATTCAAGTTATATTCAATTTGATGTAAAATTGTTTCCAACTTTCTCTAGCTCTATACTGATGATGGAATTTCATGTAATTATTTCTACCATACTTAACTGTAAAGGAGAATTCATGTGAGGTTGTTAGGGCTCTTGCCCTCACACACTTCAAAACCCTCAATTTCACTTCATGTTCTTCGCAGCACAGAACTCAGTAGCATACCTAGGCAGGTGTGTAGGTGCACTGGCCTCCAAAAAAAGTGTGCAAAAATCATATAAATATGTGAATTGAACACAAGTATACTCTTAAAACTTCTTTGTAACAGTTAAGTAAAGATTAGTTGATATTGTTATGAAATCAATTTTAAATTCCAATTTTAATTAAAAAAAATGCACTAATGCTATTAAATGCACTTGTTGTTACCAAGCGAACACGTGTGTTTGTGACTTGAAGACGGGATCCTCCTAAAATCTTTATTCGGACCTTATAAAATGTAGATACACTACAGACAGAACCCCTTATCGCTTTTTTTAAAATGCAGTATGCATTATTTTCACAATACGCACAGTTAAATTTTATGATTTTAATGATATCCAGTATTCCATTCAAGATTCTCATCCAGTGAAGTTGAGGTTTCTTTAGATTCATATGTTTTTTTTCTTCTGTGAATGTCCTCTACATAAAAATGCTTTGTGGAGTTTATTAGTGCATTGTTTCATAAAGTCTGTCATTTGAACTGTAATGTTTCCATTATGTATGGAGAAATGAAGAAAATATGGATAAAAGTAAGAGCCAAACATGTTTTTAAAAATATTTCTGAGGATTCAAATTTAAACTGAAAGATGATGGAGTCTGCTGTAGTGTTTTTGTCATTATACTATAGAATTCTACTCCATTAATTGTAATTTATTATCTTTTTCTGCTTATATACTCTAAGTCATGTTACTTTGCCTTGAGAAATTCAAGAAAAAAAACATGAACAGTAACGCTATGTGTTAACTAGTTTATTGTATATTAGTCATGGTAAATTACTTTGTTGTCCTCAACACGGTCTTAGGCAGTTTATAACAGCTCTCTTGACAATAAATTATTTATTTATTGACAGTCTAATGGCTTGATGTTGGTATAGCGTTTGCACAGACATGGAGCGATAGGAGGTAGGAGTTGGGTGGAAGGCTATTGTTAGTAGGTGGGCTGCTTAGTTGGGTTTACCAACAACTTGGCCCATGTGGAGGGGTTAGTAGAAGTGGTTAGTAATAGTTAGAGTAATTTATACTAGGAGGAACTTGATAAAGGAAGGAAGGTTTGCTTTTCAGTAGTCACAGCTATATGAACTGGGACATTAATGTGAAAAGCTACAAATTTTCTGACCCCATTGGGAATCGAACTCGGGATGACTTGGTGATGAGTGATAACACTACCACCTGAGCCATGGGTGGGGCTTCAATTCACTTGCTCTTGTGGCGCTATACTGTTCTTTCTGCATTGAGTGTGTGGAACGAATATTACCTTGTGCCTTAGCTTGTTGTGATTTTAACTTGTATTTCTTTACAGCATATAGGTGCTTTTGTGACTATTATTAATATGTATTTGGATATTACTTAAATTCATAGATGTTGGCAATTTGTGTTGGGTAGCCATATTGCATAATTTTCAGCAAAGTTACATGACTTTCAGTGTACGTAAGTTTCTCTCGATGGAGATGTTTTTGGAGTTGCAAATGATTTTAAAATTTTCCTTTATAATAAAATGGATTTGATTCTAATGAAGGAAAATTTGTGTTTACTTGAAGTAAACATGTGAGATTTGACAAAAATTCTTTTGTCTTTTTTGTTTTTGAGATTATAGCATTTAAACTTTACAATGACAATGATAATACTTAGTAAGAGTTGGTCTGAAAGTGCCCCTTTATAAAGTATAGTATATAAAGTAGGAGTTCTGATTATGTAACATTATTAATTTGCAATCTCGATTATCCAATAAAAAGTGTTTAACATCTTAGCTTGTCTTTTACATAACATAATGTTAGACACAATGTTATCAGCTACTCATACTGTATAGTTTTCATTATACAACCTAGTTTCATTGAAGTAATTCCATAATTTTGTAATCTCTGCGCCTAAAAACAATCACTAATCTGATATCATTCCAACTATAATTTTGTTTTCCATTACATTAGTCAAAAGTTAATTCTCTCATGTCTTATTGTGATAAGCTTTACATCTTCAATGCTGAAATAACTTGTGTAAGGCCTAAATTGGCGAAATAAACAAGAAAATTGTAGGTTATTTCAAAAAAATTCTTATGAATTCAGTGCACATATTTTTTTCTGGAGATTTACGTTATTTGGTAGGAATAAATAGCAGAAATTAAAATGTAATTAACCATAAAACTAGGATTTATGGAAATAGAAAATATTTAAGATTTTCATGGAATGTCTACTTTACTAAAGATTATGGTAATTTTAAAGTAGGGTAATACTGTATTGTTTGAGCACTAGACAAGCATGATTTGAGAACCTTGTGTTTAGAGAATGTAGTGAAGTAAGTTTTACTGTTGCATAACCAGGTAGTTCTTCTGTTGTAAAAGTTTTCTCTTTAAATTTACACATTATTTTTGCCACTTTTTTTTTACTAATTGTATTTGCTGTGCGTGGAACTACAAGGTAAGGGTGAGTTGAAATGTTTTATGTATAATTGTTCCTTTGTTTTACATGATGTGTATGTACCTTAAGCATTCTTTGCTTTTCTGTAGGTTCAAGAATATCATCGATTAAAAGAAGAAGCTGGTAAGAGATCAGCTATGTACTTGCAACAATTGGATTCTGTGAACCGAGAACAGAAGGCAGACCAAGATCGTTTGGATAACGAAGGTCGAAAAAAATCAGAGATTGAAAATAGACTCCGACAAAAGGGTCATGAGAAACAAGAAGCTCAGAAAAGAATAGAGAAATTAGCAGAACATATTAAGTAAGTATTTTCATGCCTGAATCTTTAGCTATATGCAACATTTTCTTGTAGCATAATGTAATGTGATGAAGTTGGATAAGGTTTCCTTGCTGAGGTTGTCTTTTCCTATCCTATCCTATTCAATTTATCACCATGTGGAAGACAAAAGGCAAATTCTGTGGTAACTCGGGAGCAATTAATGGACTGTCCCTTCATTTCTAGTCAAAGAGCCTAAAATAAACTGTAAATGAATGGGGCTACAGAATTTACTGAACCTTGTCAAAATTTTGTGCAGATAGAAAATATAATTAGAATAAGTAAAGCAATATAATAAATTAAAGGAATTTAAAGCATTTGATTTTACATTTTAGTCAAGTATTGTAAAAGAAGAATGACACTGGAGTATTACTACAGTACTAAGTGATACAGACAAATAAAAAATCAGGTATTCTATGGAATCAGTTAGTTATTTTGCCCTGCAACTAGTTTCTTTAAAGTTATCAGATTTGCAATAGCATTCCTTGCAGAACTGAAGTCAGTGCAGGACATAAACGACAAATCAATCTGTAGAATGAGTCATTTCACTACCTTTTCCAATCTGCTTACTGTTCTGATCACCAGTTTTTTTAATAGTATTCCTTGAAGTATTTGTAATAGCAAATTTGCTGTATTATTAAGCATCTTGTCAATGTATGCCCACTAGTTTCCATGCTGTTGGCAGATGGTTTATTGTGTGTTGGTTATTTTTCCTACATGATTTGGATATGCCTTTTTTGGATTTTGTGGATTATCTGCAGAATCATCCTAAAACAATGTCTTGATATGTAGTTCCCTTCAGTTGTATGTGCATTCCTGCTTTTATGATTTTTTAATTTACTCTCAATTCTTTTCCATTCATATTTTTTTCTTCTAAATTTGAATATAATATTTTTTCTTTCAGGTGACGTTTGTAAATAAGTGACTAATAATGTCTCGGAATTTCAGGAATACTAATCTTATGTTATCAGAATAAACTGTGTTATATGATTTATTGCCTTGTTGTTTTAGTGTACGGAGCAGGATTGTATTTATTTGACTATTTTCCCTAGAAGATTTGCCTTACCTTTGAATATTTTAAGATTCCTTTGAAGACAATCAACTTGTTTCATTGTAAACTTTTATATTATTTTCCATTAAAAAAAATGTTTCATTATATTATTTATTTTATTAGTATAGTAGACTTGTGCCTTTCTCACCTCTGTCCTATCCAACCTGAGATAAAAATATTTTTTTGATAAACCAACAAACAAAAGCAGTGAATTTATGCGCCATTATGAGACAAGCAATGCAGATATTTGGGGGGGGACTGTAGTCTATACTTAGACTATAAGAGTTACTATTTAAGACAAAAATGTATCAGAAGATTACTATATAAGAGTTAAATAGTAACTTATATAGTAATCTTCTGATACATTTTTCTATTTAACTGTTGAAACAATCCTTTAAATATTTTGCTATGAAATAAAAAGAATACTATGCACGTATTGTAATTTTTTTCTTTTCAAATACAGTACACTACAATTTACAATATCTATGTGAGATTAAATTGAGTTAAGATAGGTAAGATTAAACTTAGAACTTAAGTTGAATTGGTGCATGTAATAGGGTGTTAATTTACGTGAGCCACTTGAACAAGGGCTTCTTCGGACTGGTTTTAGGCCTATGGCTCTTTTGCTATCTGGCTCAGCCAGCTGCAGCAATAGACTGGAATGACGAGTCTACTGTAATTTGTTATTTTCTTTCACTTATGTTTTTTTTTTTTTTTTTACAATCAGAACCAGTGAATCTGCTTTGGAGGATCAACGTCGTCTCCGTGAAGACCTACGCAGTGATGTTGGCACGTCCAAAGAACGTGTTCAGGAGCTTCAAAAGGAACTGGAGAGTGTTGTGGAACAGTTGGGTGATGCAAGAGTGGATAAACATGAAGATTCCCGTCGCAAAAAGAAGCAGGAAATTGTAGAAAATTTTAAGAGGCTCTATCCTGGTGTGGTAAGTGTGTTGCTCAAAATATTGTTTGAAGCAGCTTTCATAATTTTTGATCTTTTAATTATAAATGTCTTGTTAGGATAGAATTTGTTGAATGTATTACTTTTATTAAATTATGTTTCTCCACACTCTTCACTTCTTTCCGTTACATGTGAGTTATTTAATTTTGGTGTTGTAGTTTTTCAGTTATGACATTATTGTTTGTGAAAAACATGAAAATATTTTAAAGTTCTTGTTTATGCAGTACACTTTATTTACTATTAACTTTTGATTTTGATTTTTAGTGTTCTCATTTCATTGTAATGCCATTGAAGGTTGACTTTAAATTTTAGTTTTTCTCATTGTAAAGAAACTTTTGAGTCATGAGGTAGCATTTGTTGCTATTTAGGAATGTTAGGTGGTAATTCTTATTTTTTGTTATTTATTTGACAGTTTGATAGAATGATCAATATGTGCCAACCCATTCACAAAAGGTACAATGTAGCTATCACTAAAGTACTTGGAAAGTACATGGAAGCCATTGTGGTAGATACTGAAATAACTGCTCGCCAGTGCATTCAGTATCTTAAGGAGCAAATGTTGGAACCAGAAACATTTCTACCTTTAGATTACATTCAAACAAAGCCTTTGAAAGAACGTTTAAGGTAATACTATATTTCTGTTTGCTACATATATATTCAAAATTTATGCTTTCTTTCAACTATCTTTAGCTGTTGGATACAATTTGTCATTTGTTTTTACATTGATGTATTTTACATGCAAAAGTCCGTGGAGTAAGTTTGAGAATGGAAAGAGCTGCCAGAATATTTTTGGTATTATAATTGCTGACATAACAAATAAAAGTATTCTAAACTTATTTTATCAACAAACTTATTTGAATTCATAATTTTTTATCACTGAAATAAATTACCATTCAATTAATAAGAACATATGTTCCTACTACTGGTGTATGTGGTCGGTATGCTTAATAGACTTTTTACCCTCATTGGGCTCTAATGACCTTGCTGTTGATGAGCCATTAAAGCCACCCCCCTTAAAAAATTCCCTCATTCTTGTATAACTTTTAAACAGTATTGAAAAATTAATGTTTATTTTGAGTTTCATCTGAAAGTTTCTGTTAAATTAATCTGTGGTGGTTAATATTACAAAAATTTCTATAATTTTGTGTGTGTTTCAAGAAGTGGACTAAACTACTATACACCATGCAACAAAAGTGTCGGACATTTCGTACATTCAGATAACTCGCATCTGTTTATTGCCCAATTAATCTGTTTATTTGCTTTAACATTTCAATAAACATGAAAATTTTTGTGTGTTTGTGACTAAGAATGTCTGAAGTAATCGTGTCCAGTTTTCCAAACTGCTTTTAACCGATCCACAAATCTATCATGTTAGTTAAAACTCTTAGTGTAGTCATCAAAGCAGATTAGTCAGCACTAATGGCAGCAAAGAAACCTAGCTTCAAATCTGGTGTTGTCTAACTCCAAAACTAGTACCATGTTGCTAGAATCATATAGCTAGTCAGCTTGAATATATAAATTATTTGCTATGATGTGATGTAGTTCAGTGATGAGATGTTTTGATATGTTGAATTTCATTTTTATTTTCACTCTTTATACAGGAATATTAAGGAGCCAAAAAATGTCCGCCTCCTATTTGATGTGTTACATTATCAACCTTCAGATATCAAACGGGCTGTGCTCTTTGCCACCAACAATGCTTTAGTTTGTGAAACTCCAGAGGATGCTATGAAAGTTGCATATGAAATGGATAAAAACCGTTATGATGTAAGAAAATTATTGTTGTAAAATTTTATTTATTTTTATGTTACCTTTTTACTTTGAGTTCCTTTCATAATTTTGGTTTTTGTAGGCTGTGGCTCTTGATGGAACATTCTACCAAAAATCGGGCATTATTTCTGGAGGAAGTCTCGATCTCGCTCGCAAAGCTAAACGATGGGATGAGAAGCACATGTCTCAATTAAAAGCTCAAAAGGTAATATATTGTTTTCAGTACGTTGCTATTTCTGACTTTTTTTCTCTTGATTTTTTGTTTTCATTTAAGGTATTATATCCGTCAGAGCGATTAGGCTAAAGTACTCGCCAAAATGTTCCAAAAGATAACTTTGAACCATGCCCTATCTAGTGGCAATGAATTTTTTATACCTTACAGGGCAAAATTTTATATTATTTGACTTCTAATTGGGCTTTTAGGGAGAAACTTTTGCAGGCTTTTTTGTATATCCTGACACTATTATTGGCTTCACATATAAAAAACCCAACAATTGTAGAGTATGAAAATAGCTATGCAATGACTTAAAGATTTTTATACCTTAAAAGAATAAATAAAAAACTGCAAAATACTGTTTTTTCCGGAAATGGCGACGTATCATATGACTGAAGTCCTTCTGTAAAACATCAATTAATTAATTAATTAATTAGAATTCCTTGGCTGAATATCTCCAAGTTCTGTGAATAGTTGACCACCTGACTTCAGTCAACACAGTTATAGTACGTTAATAAAATAAGGTTTATGTTATTGATATTGAATTGTATTTCACAAATTCCTTTAAATATATCATTTTCATGTGTAAGTTCTGAAGATTTAGGTTTCTGATAATAATGTTAATATTACCAATGTGTTCTACTTCATGTAAATATTTATATTTTGGTATGCATCTTTCGTGTGTTATATGTTTTCAGTGAATGAAGTTCTTTTGAGTGAAATGATTAATGCATTAAGAAAATGTTTTTTTTTTTTTTTTTTTTGNAGAGCCCACATTTAAGAAAATGTTCAATGTAACTTCTGCATCAGTGAAATTGTTTTTTTTTTTTTCCTTTTCTATTTTCAAATAGCTTCAAGAACATCTCAAAATGTACATGATGTAGTGTTGTGTTACTTTAAAGATTGGCAATACTTAATTTATCCCGTAGTTGTGTGTATGTATCTTTTGTTTTTGTCTTGTTTGAAGTCTTTTTTTTTATTAACATGTATAAATTATCTGTGTTTTTATATTCAAAAATGTTTTATCTATTATAGGAAAAGTTAACTGAAGAGCTTCGTGAGTCCATGAAAAAATCTCGGCAAGAATCTGAATTGAATACTGTGCATTCTCAGATCAGAGGATTGGAATCACGGTTAAAATACTCTAAAACTGATAAGGAAAATACGGTTAGCTATCGTAGTATTCATATTGTTTCTAGTACTTGTGCCCTTCTATTACTATTCTTGTTAATATTTGTGCTTCCTTTTTTATTATAGTTAAAGCAGATTAATGCCTTGGAAGGTGAATTAGACACTCAACAATCCCAACTGGAAAATTTTGGGGTGTAGTATTGCTTTGTTTTTCACTAAGATTGAGTATTGTCTTGGATATTTTTTAATCTATTATTTTCTTTAATTTCAGCCAACAATTGCTGAAATAGAAAAAACCATGCTTAATCGTGATCAGCAGATTCAGGAAATAAAGGAAAACATGAATAATGTTGAAGATGATGTTTTTCAAAGTTTTTGCTCTCAAATTGGTGTTGCTAATATTCGACAATATGAAGAGCGTGAGTTGAGGTAATGTTAATTTTTGATCATATAATATTTAAAACAAATGTTAAATGGAAAAATGATTTAGTACGTTCTTTCATCTTGTCCTTTGAATTAGTCAGGAATATTGTGTTATATGTGTAATAATGTCATGATTACTTTTGATAAACAGGGTCCAATTAAATCTGCTTAGAAAATACAATTATTTGGTGATATTCTGAAGGTATTACATTGGTTTTAATAACTACAAATTAAATGATGTATTACAGACATCTCAAAAGTTATTGTGTTCAAGTATTTGACTAATAAGGTCCCACTAAGAAGAAACTTTAATTTATTTATGATTTTGTTTTCACTTCTGACTCTTAATGTATTTATTATGATTATCAAGTGGTTCAAATTCATGTTGTTTTTGTCATTTATGCCATATTTTTTTCTTTAATTATCACGTGTCTGTACTTTTTTTAAATATTCTACTTTTAATATATATCTGTTGAACTATAAATTTTAATACAGTACAGGACAATGTGTTGGTAATAAATCTGTAGAAGCAAACAAAAGTTGCTTGTTCAATATAAAAGAAACACCAAAGTAAAAGAAAATTAAAGCAAGAAAGTAGGAAACATTAATGATAAAGAAATAGTGTGAGAAGTTGAAGAATTAATCTAGTCTTTTCATTTTTAATCATAAGTTTCTTTTACATTTTCTTTGCAAGTTAAGCGATTAGATCATTAGGTGTCCTGTAAATAGGGATTACTTAGTATTAGGCAGCATAAGGGATTCTTGTCAGTGACAGATCTAGACCATAATCATGGAAGGGGGGTGATCTGGGAAGCATTTTTGTTTAAAAATTATGGTTTTACAACACAAATTTTATAAATATTATCTTTAAATAAAATGCAACAAATGAATAATTAACAATCTGGTATTAATAACAATTATTTATTAAAGTTTTAATATGGTATTAATTGTATTAATCTGGTATTATTAATAACATTAACATTTATTAATCTGGTAACACTTTTACAAAGTATACCATTTATCAACTTCAATTTAAAGAGCTCAGAGTTATAGCCCCCTTAGCCTCCCCATAGATCCGCCATTGCTTCTTGTCATACTTTTGATAGAATTAAATAGATCATAATGAAACAAGAGTGTTTGAATCAGGAAATAACCTGTTATAACTATGTTGTAACATGGTAACATTTTAAAAGAAGAAATCATAATGTTGCAATAAGAAATTGTGTTGCATTTTTAATCCTATATTTGTGATTTTGAAATTTTAAAACTGAGCAATTCACAATATGCACTGTATTCGTACTACAAAATGTTACTGTATTCAAATTTAATTTGGAATTAAAAGATACAGAAATTTCATTGTTTTTTATTAAATGCAGGACCCAACAGGAACGAATGAAGAAGAGAATGGAGTTTGAAAACCAAAAGAACCGAATATTAAATCAACTTGAATTTGAGAAAACTAGGGAAGTTAGCATTCAGAGTAAGCTCTATTTTTAAATTAAATTTTCCATTTTAATACACTTTAAAAAAAAATCAAATATGTTCTGGTTACTATGATCTTAATTTTACTATGTATTTTTAGTATGTGAACATATATTAATAATTTTTTATTATATTTTGTATATTTTCACAAATATATTGAAAGAGCTGGTTTTTGAAATTGAAAAATATAAAAAGCTATGTTTTTTCCTTTTATTTTCAAGATAATGTGTTACGTTGGGAGAGAGCAGTTCAAGATGACGAAGATGCTCTAGAAACTGCCAAGCAAGCTGAGCAGAAACAAATGTCTGATATCGATAGAGACATGCGCGAGTTAGATGGATTGAAATCTGAACGACTGAACAAAAAAACTGACGTGGATGCGATGGAAGAACAAATTGGAAAGGTTTGCTTTTGTTTCATCTGTCTTTGGATTTGAAGATATGGAAAAGAAATTTTGATCCCTGGTCCTGTCACCCATTTTCATTCAACAGGACATGTTTAATCTGTTTCCTAGCGATTAACTAGGTAGTTAACTGCAGATATCTAGGTAGTTAACTGCAGAATAGTAACTCCAGAATAGGAAAATATAGACCCACAATAAAGTACCCTAAGTACCTCCCAAGGGAGTCGCCTCAAAACAAGGATAGTATCTCAAATGTGGTCACCTCTGAGGTGCAAGTTTAATTATAATGGTAGAAGAGGTCAGAGGAGAAGTTGGATAGGCCACTGGTAGTGCTCCAGCACATGAAACTGTTGGCCTCAGGTTTGATGCCCGGTCCCGTCTCCCATTTTCATTTAACACAGCATACTTAATAAAGTTGTAATTGTGCACACATTTTATTTAAGGTCTACAAGGTGAAACGATTTTTTAATAGTTTGAATCTATTAAATTTTCTAAAATGTACTGGAAAGTGAGTTGCTTGGCATTTTATGACATGTCCCTAATAATTTCCAGGCAAAATACTCTAGTGAATATCCTAGTATCTTTGTAATCCCTGATATGTCCTTGTGCGATATATATGTATGAATATAGATCTATCTAACACAATTTTTCAGAGAGATAGGAAGACTTGGAACACCAAAACGTGCATAATTTATAAAGTAGTATTGAAAAGAAGGAAATAACTCTCATCATTATTCTTAGTATTCCTCTAGCAATCATTTCTTGAATTTCATGTTGGTGCTTAAAATTTTTCTGCTATCGCTTTTCTTTCATAGAATGTGTTAAAAGTTTTATGATTTATTTACCTATTCAAGAATTAAGTTATAAAAATTGTTTATCGTTTTATCAACATTTTAGTAGTAATGAGTATCTCAAGGAAAATAGGCGTGAGCATCAGATCCCAAACTAAAAAGGGGAGACAAAAGTGATTTGGGTTATAAAACCATCAATGTAACTGGTACTGGTATAACCTTAAATGCTTTTCATATTTCTTTTTACAAGAACATGACAATTGTAGAGATATACTAAGTGTTAAAGCTTCTGCCCATTTTTTGTGCTACAAAATTGTTATTTTAGCTAATTTTCTGCTTGGAACTTAAAAATCTTGAAAAATAAAAACAAAATCGTGAAAGTTATTTATTACCTTAAAAGGGTACCAAAAAAGTGAATACCTTTGTTTCATTTAAAAAGATTATGTTCCTCTTCCCTAAGACTCAATTTGTATAACTTTTTTTGTGTGTTTCAATTAATTTTCCTTTAGCATTGTGAGCTGTGAAAAAAAAGAAAGAAGTATATGCTGAGAGAGTACTGTTTTATATTGATTTGTAATCTTGCCCAAAATAATTCTTGGAATTTGGTAATTGATATCTCATTGAACATGAATTTCTGAAATTAAACTGATCTTTGTGTGATTATACAGCTTCAACTGAGCTATGATGATTGATGTGAATCAAAACATTACTCAAATATTTCTTCATGTCTTGTACTGCTTTGCACATTTCATATTTGTAATATTTTTATTCCTTTTCTCAATGGTAAATGTGTTCTTTGATACTCAGGCTAGGAGGGAGATGGGTGGTATTGCTAAAGACATCCAAGCTGCTCAGAAGCAAGTTACTGCACTTGAAAGCAAAATAGAACAGAAGAAAGCTGATAGGCATGCTATACTCATGCAGTGCAAGGTAAGTTATTGAAGTAAATGTAAAGTTGTCCTTTTTCTTGTTTTTTTATTTTTCAGAAATAAATGTAGGTATTAGTTGAGGAGTTCAGTGAAGTGTAATATTAAATTTGAAAATGATAGAGCAATTGATCATAGCTAATTGTAGACTTGTTTGTTTGAAATTAGTTTATAGTGAAGTTTTTATGCAGTTTTTACTGCTTTTCTGACAACAAAAATGTATTTGTATTACTTCTACAAAGCTGTTGAAGTCTTTAAGCTTGTGCGTTGTATTGTTGTAGATGGAAGATATAGCCATCCCAATGCAGCGGGGAAATATGGAAGACATAGCTCAGGAATCTTCAGTTGCTGAATCAACTGAAACTGAAACTGCCTCCTTGACACAAATTTATGATCGTGAGAGCAGGTGAGACAAAGATATATTCTTATCTTTTGTCTTCTCAAGTCGTATTATTATTTTATTAATTGAGGTGCAGATCCTCAAAGAAGATAAACCATTTGATAAATAAAAATTATGTAGGAAATTAGATAGTTGATTGATGATTTTCATAATGTATTAATATTTTATTATTGAACATTAAAAAAAAAGTTTTTTCTTTCAAAATTTTGGCTTTTGCCTTTCTTATTTCCTTATACTTGTTTTGGTATTATATTTAATTATAATGGGAGTATTATAACAAAAATCATAGGTAATTTTCTTTTGTAAAAGTATCTCCTAATTGTAATAGTTTGTAGTTGAGTTACGGTTTTTGCTTCTAGGTAGAAACATGAAGTGGAAAATTTGGAGTTCTATAATTTAATATTAATATTAAGAATATGTTTGTCATCACTATAATTTTTGGATTGCAAGTATACTAAATAAAAGCAAGGACACCAAAGAAAAACATGATTGTGTGCTACATTTGCATTCAAGTCATTTTAGAGGCCAGTTGTTCCAACTGTGTATAATGAATATTACCATTTCAGTGACAAAAAATGAACCAGCATTGTTTACTTGTCCATCATGATTCTTCCTGTACTATTCACTAATATGGGGCACATTTGCCCCTGTCTACTTAGTGAAAAACATTTTTCAGTGTTAAACCACTCACTTCAGTTTGGAATCTTTAACGACTTCTGATCTGACTAACTTCTTTTCATTGTATCATTTTTTGAAGGATTGCAATGGATTACTCAACTCTGGGAGATCACTTGAAGGAACTGGATGAAACTGATGAAGTGAAGAAAGTTGGTGATAAACTGAATAAAGCCATAAATGATCTACAAAATACGATACAAAGAATACAAGCTCCTAATATGAGGGTATATAATTACAATTAATGAACATTTCTCTGTTCATCAGAGGGTTCTTTTTCTTATGTAAATGTATTTTTGTTTCGTATTTTAGGCTATGCAGAAACTCGATATGGCTCGTGAGAAGTTGCAAGAAACTAATGAAGAATTTGAAATGGCCAGGCGCCATGCCCGCAAGGCAAAGTTAAACTTTGAAAAGGTTAAAAAGGATCGCCATGACCGTTTTATGAATTGTTTTGAACATGTGGCCAATGAAATTGATACCATATATAAGGTTATATTAATTATTCTTTTATTCTGTATTATACATATTTATATATCATATGATCATAACTGTTTGTCTAACTTTTATTTTACATTAACTGTGTGTTCCAGAGTCTTGCCAAAAATCATTCAGCACAAGCCATTTTATGTTCTGAGAATCCAGAAGAACCATATTTAGATGGAATTAATTACAATTGTGTTGCACCAGGGAAACGTTTTCAGCCTATGTCGAACTTGTCTGGTGGAGAAAAGACTGTTGCTGCTCTTGCTTTATTATTTGCAATTCACAGGTACATAGAAACTACATTTTCATTACTATTTTACTGTACCAATCATGTATTTTAGATTAATTGTAAATTATGTGCAATGGTATATGCAGTTGAATTATACTAATATGATGTTTACTTTTTCAGTTATCATCCATCTCCTTTCTTTGTATTGGATGAAATTGATGCTGCATTAGACAACACAAATATTGGTAAAGTAGCAAGTTACATACGTGAACGAACATCTTCTTTGCAAACCATTGTGATCTCCTTGAAAGAAGAATTTTATGGTCATGCAGATGCATTAATTGGTATCTGCCCTGATGTAAGTATCTGTTTCTGTCACATACTTTCAGTTAGCTGGTGGAGAATGATGTGTTTTTTATACTGTATGATGTTCCTGGACTAGAATTGAGCAATTTGGCAGTATCGGACAAAAAAAGCAACGACTAATCAAACTGACGATATCTAACAAATCTATGTAAATGGCTTTAATTATTTTTCTTTTATTTATGTTTATTTACTTGCAGGTTGAACTCTCTCTTTCTTTTTTATTGTGGGGCTCTACGTCTTGTCGATATCAAAGGTCATTGGAGCCCTAAAAACTTGTACAGATAGGGAAAATGCAGTTACACCCTAGGGAGAGCCAACATGACTCTCCCCGCATGTGGGACTCGCCAAATGACTCAACCATATCCACTAAAAACCCTCCTGAATTACAATATATCAAAACATTGAGGACAAAAAATGAGGGTGGGGAGGACAAAAAATGAGGAAAATGAAAGATACCCTAGCCCTAATAGTGTCGGGATCAAAAAGAACAAGAGGTGACCAAGGAAGGTCAGGAAAGAGAAAGGAAGGAGCCTTGCACAAGTAAGAGGAAGTAATGCCAGACTCAGCTCGGGGCCCCGTGTTTGCCAAGTACTTACTAGATGTAAGTCCCCTGGGGGGTTGCAGGTTGAACCATAAGCGTGCTTGTTTACTAATAAGATTTGCAAACAAGGTACTATATTGGCCTGAATATAATACGACCACGAGCATAGTGCAATACGGCGTGTCTTGAAGGAAAACTCCGAGGAAATATTTCCTGCCCCCTGAGTCATGAGGGTTTTAAAGCTTGTATCATTACTTTGTTGGTTTCCTTTGTCAACTTTGTTTCTGGAGGAAGCATGTTTTTCAACATGGTCAATATTTTCGCTACCCATTAATAAATAACCAGCAAATGTTTAGAAACTATAAATACGAGAAGAACTTTGGCGTTTGAATTAACATAAACAAGTTTGAACTTGTTAAACGAATCCATTATTTACAAGCTTTTCTCATACATCCTGAATAATACTGAATTGGTGAATCAAATTTTGGTAAATTCTGAAGATAAAATGGTTAAAATATACTCTTACATCTTTGTGTTTTTAATTTTCAAACCACATGAAGTCTTGTTCTGGAAAATAACAGTCAGTTTCAGATTCTATGGTAAATTTTGGTGTACACATTTATTTCAAGTTTATATTTAGAAAACTTGTTTCTGTTTTAGGCTGGAGAGTGCTTAATTAGTAAAGTGGTCACTCTTGATCTTACTCAGTTCCCATCACATGTTGAGCAAGGTAACTAATTTTCTTATATTATTTTGCAATTATGTTATTGATATTTTATGGAAGTTCATTTTTATTGTTTTCAGAAAAAGACCAGTATGGGAGACAAATAGGCCAATAAGTATATAAATCAACATGATATACACAAAACATATATTTTTTAAGTGCATTATTATTGCGAAATCTGATTGGAATTTTATTACTTTTAGGATAAGTGTATTAGTTCTGGATGTATTTATGGTTGATTTGAATTATTGGTTAATAATTTTTTATCTTAAAGCACTCAAATAGTTAAATATTTCTTATTGTTGTAAATATAAATTTATGAAAATAAATAATTATTTCTTACTATGTCTTGATTTTTTGTGGGATTGAACTTTTTCCCTCGGTATTGTGATATTTTTCAATATTTTAATGTTATTTTGCAGTATCTTAATAATTTCAGTGTTGAAAGAATTCTTTGTGATGATGATATCCAGACATATCCAGGCTTCTTATTTTGACTTGATATTTAAAACAAATTTTTTGAGTTCTGAATGTTTTTTTCCACAAAGCTGTTTACTTTTTTGAACTCCGTATGTTTAAGCGTGACCTCCCCAACGTCTGGAAATAATTGGTTTGGTTTTTGAAAAATTATATTATTAAATTTTATATTCAATTTGTTTACTACAGTAAGGATGTAACATTGTTAGTTATCTTTTTTACCTAACAAATGATATATTTGTTGAATTCTTTTGAGTTCTAGTGCTCACAAAAATATTGTGATTGAACCCAATAAGAACATGATGCCATATAAATACAAATTCAGCATATATGGGGGTTAAATACCCCAAGTCCTGAGGGTAAAGTGGTGTGCTAGGCCAATTGGTGACATTTTGTTTGATCTGTTCTCCCAGACTTATTTATGTTGCTAGCTCAAGGGTGGTTTATTTATTCTTTCTGCTGGAGGTGAAGCCCAAAATTGTGTATAAATCATCTTTTGTATTAAATTTGTACTGTTATGAATTTGTAAAATGATGATGTATGTATTGTAACTTTCGTGTAATAAAACGAGTAATTAACATTTGAAAATTACAATATTTATAGCAAGCGTACATGGGTTGTTAGAGTTGCCGTGAGAACAGGAACGAAAATCAGTTTAAATTATCGTTAGGAAGCAAAGGTTAAGAGCAGCGACTGTTGAGCAAGAAGCTTCCAGAGCAAATACAAGACCACCAATTAGAGAGAGTGAAAACACAACCGACAATTAGATTGGCTCCCTTTGAAAAAATTCGGTTGATGATAAATTTAAATAAAATTTATTGTAAAAAAGCAGTACAAACTGCGTATGACCACATGGAGGACAATAAACTAATTTACTCTCCGGAAGCAAGCAAGGGACAATCCCATCAATTCCGATCAAGGGCCCTAAAGCAGAGGTGGATTCAAAAATTTCAGCAAAAATTCCTAGATAAGATGAAAAAATAGCTGCGAGTTATAATACATATATAATGTCAATATGTTTGTAATTTAATGCAAAAAATGAACATGTACAAATTATTATCGAACTATAGATTATTCTGAGTATAGTGTTTAAAAATCATAAGAATTCAAATAACACAATTCACGATTTATTGTTACAATAAACACGCCCCTAGACTAAGCCTAGAGAAGTCTGTATAAGAAATCCGCCTCTACCCGAAGGAAAACCAGAGCAAAACCCGGGCCAGGATGGGGCTACAAAATTAATGTACACAACCGTGCCAAAGTTGAGTACACATAAAACTAAATTAATATGAGTCACAAGAAGCACAATCATACAAGAAAATAGTTTTTGAAATTGTTATAAGTTATTTAAAAAGTACTACAGCAATAGCGCCATAAAGTACAAGACGGATTAACTTTTATTAAAATCAATAAATTCTTTTACATAGTAGAAGCACTGACGCAGGATTACATTGTAGTTTTTAACCGCGGATTTGAAGAGATTCAATGTTATAATATCTTTTATATTCTTGGGCAGGGAATTATATAGAACGATTCCCTAATGATACAGTCCTTTTTGTCAAAGAGTGGTTGACACTCGAGGGCGTTGAATATTATTACTATTGCGAGTATTGTGATGGTGAACGAGACTGTTTCGTATAAAGAAAGGGTGGCACTTCAGTAATTCGGTCTTAACAAACAAGACTGGTTCATAAATATAAATGCAGGGAAGTGTTAATATATTGAATTCCTTGAATAAAGGTTTACAAGAGTTTCAGCGGTGAGATTTACAAATTATCCGAACCATCCTCTTCTGAATTCTGAAAGTTTGAATACTCTGACCGGAATTGCCCCAGAAGGTAATGCCGTAACGTAAATGGGAGTAAACGTTTGCAAAATATACGCATCGGGAAATACGTGGACTAACTGCGTTAACTAAGATTCGGAATGCGTAACACAATTTGCTTAATTGGGAATTAAGATTGTCAACGTGTCAATTCCATTTGAGGTTGTGTTGAATATGGAGACCTAAGAATTTTGTATTCGTAACAGTTTTTAATTGTGTTCCGTTAAAAAAAAGAGAACGCTGAAGTATTTTATTTTTAGTATACGATATTTCGACCTGTTGATATCTGTTGATAAGCACACGCCGCATCTCCTTCGCTCGTCCGAGGACGCGAAGGGACACACATCTCTTGCTGGGTTGCGCAAGTTGAGTCTTGCCGACACGCGTAGCGAGACGAAGTCGCGATTAAGACAGAGCGCAGTATTTGATTCACTGCTAGCGCTATAATATTTTATGTGCGTTAAGTACCGTTATACGTGTTTTTCGGAACGATTCGAGTGTCTTTCGTTTCTGCCGGGATCATATGAATGAACAGTCTACGCGAAGGAACTGTTATATGACTGTCAGCATCCTTCAACCCACCGACTGAAGGAGAGAGTAATAGGTGCGGTCGTGAGTAGTCTGAGTCGACAGTGTACGTGTTTGCAAGCGCAGAAATACACCTCGAATCTAAGAAAGCAGTATGTTGTGTCCTGACGTCGCATACTGCACCACGCCATCGAGGTCCAGTCTAGGTGAAAGAATCCACTGGGAGTAACACTTTCTGCTTCTGTATCTGCTGCCTCATTCGTCAACAAGTTATTCACCTTCACGGTGAGATCCATCCAATTTCTTTAATGTTTGTGAAGCCGTCATCCATTAATAGCTTCTTATCCAGTTGTTACGATCAGATAGTCGTCCCATGAACAAGCTGACGTTAATCTCGTCATAGGAAAGTGGTCATTGAGACACAAAGACAATTCAATAAGAGCGCTAAGTGACCTGATAAAATATTTTTGTGAGGGAAATAAGTTTTGTTCAGAGTGAATGTGAGTGCACTGGGGGAGTGGTTTTTTTGAATTTTGTTTTTAATTTTTATTATGTTTTTTGTGAATAAAACACGGCAAACCTGTCTTAAGAAATTGTGATGCGGAAAAATGCCTTCAGAAAAATTGGATACAACCGCACCACATCGCCCAGGCTCTGGAGACTAGAAAAATCGTCACTCCCAACCATGACAAGACCACAAACCCACGCAGATTTGTCGTACGCAAAAGGAGAAAAAGGATAGGATAGGAAAAATTTTAAAAATTACATAAAGGTCGCTTTCGATGCACCTCGCAAGCTTGAAACGTCGCTGGATCGCATCAAGGACAGACCCGCCCCATTGGAAACAGCTGACATCTACGAGATACCATGCAACTGTAGCCTCACGTACATCGGCGAGACAGGACGAATTAAGTAAAACGGATGCGTGAGCATGTAGATCATTTCAAATATAGTAATATTTGAAAAATCTGCAATCGCTCTCCATGCAGCCGATTTGGGATCATGAGATCAATTTTGATGGGACGAAAAGAAAATCTCTGGTGGCCACGGAGAGTGAAGGAAGTGATATAAATATTTAGACGCCTCCTAAACATCTACTTGGAACAAAGAACTAGCACTATACAACGCATGGAATAGTGTATTGTGAGCAACAACACCCTTGCCTGTCCAAGTGATTACGACGCTCCGGTATTTTCCTTCTCCAGTCCGACCACTTCCTGGAACAGACCAATGACGAAAACTGCGTCCAATGAGGACTGACATGGCGCCTGTCCCCTGATTGGACCGCTAACCCAGTCTACCATACACCGGTATATGCGCTCGCTCCGGCGGGATTGGTGCATTCGTCCTGAAGACCTTAGTTTGGAGGTCGGCTCTTCGACGAATGACGCGGCAAGAGCCCAGAAGTCAAGGTACCATTTACTTATTTCTCTGGTCTTCAATCGGCAGTTATAATGGAATAAAGAAGAATCGGTATGTCTCTACCTCCTAAGCGCCATTGCTATAGTACTCTTAATACAGATAACCAAATTATTTGATTCTTATTATTCATATCAATTTATTTCTAATGTGGCATGATTGCGTATATTATTTCTATAGCCTCCTTGGTGCTCAGGATTTTCTCTTTCCTTCAGAAATGGGTGGATTCAAGACCCAGTAGGTTATCGATGATTTAATGAGTGTTTCAGATTACTTGTAGCTAGTGGGGGGAGGGATTTCTAAACCTCAGTGTACGGCACTTACAGCCCACAATTTAGGAACTAGCTGGTGCTAGATCCTATTTCCCTTAACGCACGGTGGTGCATTCTGTAGGAAACAATTCTTCACGTTCCACTCAGCTGGTCAAGTCAGGTTTTCTGGCGCGTTCTTACAAGTCCAGTAAGTAGACCAAGGGAAGGCAATAGTTGGTTTCCTGTAGACACCAATAGCCTGGTTTTGGCATTTTGATTTACCACAATTCGCTTGTTAATCAATAGTCCTGCAGTATTGTCCCAGGCGAGCAACTGACTTCCAGATCTTCCCGCCCCCCACCATTACTTGAAGTAGTGTCATTTGAGAACCGAGTCGATTGGACGGGACACGTCAGCCAATCTGCTTGATTCCAAAGACTCTCGGTCACTTGTCTGTTCATCGTTAAGAGTACGTGTAAGACTGGTGGTCTAGTGGTATCGTCTTCGCTTCCACGATCCCACTGAGCGATAGAGCTGCTCGGACGAACTAGGTGAGGTTTTCAACTGACGTTACCCCCGTCTACTCCGGGCAAATGTCGGTTCGGTACGGCAATTTTTGTATGGTGAGCATTACGATCTGTATAAAAACCAAAATGCACAGGAAAAGTCACTTCTTGAAATGGTTTCCGAAATGAATATTCAGAGTTGCTGAGACGTGTACGAAACGTATCTTGGTAGTACTTTTAACTTCGAAGAGAACAAATACGAGAAAATTATTAGGTCAGACTGGAACATGATAAACGAAATCCCGGCAACGGGTTTGTAAAACAAATGTTGTCAATCAATACTGAAAATGAGAAAACACTTTCACCATATCATTTTTGAGACAAGCGAAAAGACAAAAAGTGAGGTCTTCCGTGTACCGTTGCGTTACACTCACGTTTTTGGTCCTGACACTTTTCGTGTGTTTATCTGCCAGCTAATTCAAAAAGGCTTGAAGTAAAAATAATTCTCGGCCGTGTTGTCTTCATTGACTGGATTACTCGTAAAAAGATTGATTTTAAGAACACAACAGTATGAAATTTTTCAATAAGTGTCATCCATCCATCTTATATATAAATGCGTAACGCGAAAATGTGTCTGTCCGTTTGCTACTTAATCACGACTAAACTACTGAATTGATCGTTTGAAATTTGGCAAGGATATAGTTAAGATATTTAGGATTAACATAGGCTAACTTTTGTTCTTAAAATGTATAAAAAGGAAGATAGAAAATGATTTTGACCATAAATGTCGATGAAATCGGGAAAAAAGATGTATTCGCTTACGCTGCCTAAACGGTTAGAGATAGGTAACAAGTATGAATGACAATATTATTCGCCTCAAGGAGTTTTACAAAAAGTCCGCGACAGCATGTCTACGTTATCGAAAAAACCTTATTAAAAATTGTAGTGTTAAAATACTTCAATTTAAGAATGAGAAAATCACTCATCAAATTTAATAGTATTAGTGTTTTATGCATTTAATATAGTTTAAAAGCATCTTTAAATCGTAAAATTGGGGCGAATAGTTTAGATTTTAATAGCGTGTTAATGAAATGGTGCAGGCGCGCTGCCTCTGTTTTGTCTTGCCTCGGAAGCGAAAATTCGACCTGCGCGGTTCCCAGCGAGTGGGTTTGTTGGACTGACAAGTAAAAATAATTCCGGGTAATCAGCTAGTACTAATATATAAATGCGTAACGCGGAAACGAGTCTCTGTTTGCTACGTGATCGCGACTGAACCACTGAACCGATTGTGATGAAATTTGGCAAGGTCATAGTTTAGTTGTCCAGGATGAAGATAGGCTAATTTTTATTTAAAAAAATGAGCTATAGGCTAATTTTTATTTTTTTAAATGACAACATATATCTATCTACAAAAATTAACCTAAATTATCGATAAAACGTTATTCAAAATACAGGAATTAAAATACTTCAATTTTAAGGAGTAATTTTAAAAGGAAACAATAAACCATTTTCAAATTTAATGGATTATTTGTTTTGTACACTTAACAAAGAATAAAAACGTCTTGAAATCGCAAGACTTTAAAACGACGAATAGTTTATATTTCACAAGAATTTTAATGAAATGGTGCAACCACTCATGCTTCGGAAGTGAAACTTCAACTAGCACGGCTCCCGCGACATTGTGTAGAGTATGCAGTCAAGTAGGCTTTTAAAAGCAAGTAAGTAAGAGTATTTAGATCTTACAAAATAGTTAGATTTTATTTTTGCTAAGTAAAAGAAGATTAATCTAAGAAAAATCCCGGGTAAACAGCTAGTTGAGTTGAAAAATATACAGACTATTTGAAAATCAATACATTTATTCGAAAAAGTCTGGGATAACGCAATACATAAGTGTGCACGATCTAAAAAAGCAGTTCACGATCGAGGATCATGCTCAAATTGATAAAGGAGCAGTTTCAACATTAGATGAGTTGAAAGATATTTCATTCGCGACTCGCAGGCCCCGAATTGCTTAAATCACGAGTGATAAATTAAGAAAACTTGGTGGCGTATGTTAAGAAGGTGGAATTGATTCTTACTGTTTCTCTCCGGGCAAAAACACTTACCAATAAAACTATAGTCATGGATCCAGATACTATGGAGAAGAAAATAGTAAAGTGAAGACTTCGCCGAAGTTAAACACTAATCTTATATTACTATACGACGATTTATTTTTCCCATACAGGGTAAACGATTTATAAAAAATTCACGCTTCTCTGACACCTCGTTATTGAGATAGCTCACCCAAGTACATAATTAAAATCTTTATTACAACGAAGGGTGAATATTGCTGGGAGCTTGTGTACTTTGGTGAGCTACTAGAGAGTTTTTGCATAATGTACACGCTTCCTAACGGTACGTTAGGTTGATGACGCTAACCGCGAAACGTACATGATGCAATCGGTGCATTTTACATAGCGTACCTTCGAATCAAATCAAAATAAAAATTGTAAACCAAAACAAACCACTTCCATGCGAGCGTACACAATCAAACTGTACTGCGAGTACAACAGAACGTGCTCACACGGCGCATATAACCAATAAATCTCTCGCGTACCTTCTCAGATATCAACATAACCTCAAATCCAGACCAGAATCCGCCATGACCTCGCTCGCTAGCGCATCACTAATTTCATACGCCAACAGAGACGTTGTAACGTGCTACACTAGTGTACCACTAACTTCTGAACATGCGCAGAAGTAACTTGTATATGGATAACGTATACAATAGCTCGGAGGTGCGCTATGCAAAAACTCCCTACTATTTCGGTAACGGAACGTTGTACAAATGTGGTTCAAATTTTATTTTATTCGTCTATCTGAGACGAGAAAAATGAGTCGTCTCGAAATAACTTAAATAGTTAATTTTATCGCAATATAAACTAGCAAATAGGATATCTCTTAGTTTCAGATATTGGTTACAGCTAGCATCCAACTCAGTTCCGAACAATAGGAAAATATCCTCAAGAGGACATCAGGATAATCTACTTGAGTGGCAGTTTTCTATCTCTTGCGAAGACGAATTAAACGAATGAGCTATTTCCTATTCTTTCACATTCTTTCTCGTTCCTGTTCACATTCTTGTTTGGGCGAAAGGGCTACTTTTCTGAAAACATAAACTCGCTATCGGAATGATCTTAGTTCTTACCACAACCTTAGCATCGGTACTGTGACAGAATTTAACTATCATATGTCTAAAGGTGAATTACGCACCACTACCAGGTTAATTGATTTCAATAAAACACTATAAAAATATAATTAATTTAATTAATCTCTTGCCGCAGATCTACTCTCATCTCAGGGTATATTATATTTGACCATGGATTCGGGCATAAGTAAGCCCCACATGACAATGAGAAATAGGATAGTGGTTAATTACCTTTAATTAATTAACACAGTGATTTATTTAGACATGAACATCCTAGTGGTGACGTCATACTTTTATTCTTAAGATCACTTTGAGTTATGCTAGTTAACTCAGCCCCCTGCGTTGTGGGCGCCACTTGTAGTACCACCTAATTATACTACAAGAATATGATATGGCTCTGAATAACCATACCAACGTTAATAAATAAAACACAATGAACGGAATTTGTCACAGGCGGGGTTCGTGCTCATTGACTCACGAAAACACACTTCTGATATAACTACGCGCAGCATCACAAATAAAATTGGTTTTATTCAACCTTTACTATATTCTTCACAATTACTACTCACTACGTCACACATGCTCACCGACACTTCCCTGGATTTTCCCCCCAAAATTCACACAATAAGATTACATAATATTCACATTGATGTGGGAACACTGATCAGTCTCCAATCATCGTTTTCTCCTAAATTAACGTTACACAATTAATACTGGAATAACAAAGCTTATTAGTTCTTTGCTGATTAAGGAAACATACTGTCTTTCCCATTCAGTCTGTTATGTTGAAGCACACGCTTTATCTTCGTCCGAAGACTCACTGCTTGCATCTATTTTAGCTGAAAGCTACTAGTACAGAACAATTACCTTGTTTATAAAACATTGGTGAAAGGTAGGCTACCTCGGGTCAAACTGCGTGATCGCCTTGGGCTGAAACTAGGTTCGATGACGTGTGGACTGTTGACAGCTGCTACCAGTGGATCCTCCTCGCTGATTGATCCAGCCGCTACTCGAAACCCCATTCATTGATGTCTCTGGCTACCGCGCCCAGGTTCCATGGCCTAATTAATGTCCTCGACTTGACCTAACAAAAACCGCTAGCCATCTGTGCCGAGGCTACGATTCTCAGTGTTTGAAGTCACCGATGAGAAAATCAAAAAGTCACAGATTTCGTTAATAAAATTCACTTGTTAACAAATTAATTAACAAGAGACCGCCCTCGAAAATACTTAAGAGCCGAAGTGCTGGCTCACTTAGCTATACTGCCGAGCACTATAATCGAATACATTGCCAAATGAATCCGAACGAGAATGATTTCAAAAAAAAAATTACGAAGTCTCTAAGTGTTCTGAAAAGAACTCTCGGCGATAGTCTCGGAATTAATCCGAACAATTCTCACGTACAGCAACTATCTCAAGTTACTCTCGTACGTCTCGAAGTAAATCTCGTAATTATTTTAAAGTGTTTTGTGCACGTCTTTTTAAAACAAAAATCACTTCTTCTCCACGAAATTTTGAAAAAGTTCACGCCCTTCGACGTGTCATGTGATTTCAAGAGCCAATCATTTCATTCGACCTACTCCACGCGCAATTTCTTTGATAGGCTGGAAGGTCGTAACGTATGCTTTATTTTCAACGAATCACGTCTCTGTTCACCAGCAACTATCTTCGCTTTCTCCTGACGCTACGCCGAGGCCATGTGGCTGCCTCGTGCCGAACTGTCAATTGTTCTCACGCCTCCCTTTTCTATTGTCTGACATCTTTTCGCTGACCGCCAAAAGAACCCTTGGTTCTGCGAGTCTGAGCTTGTTCCGGCAGTCCCTAGTGACTTCCGCGCCTTTAAAATACCCGCCTTTTTTCCAAAGTTCTGCGTCGTGCATTCTGTTTATGTGCCGCGCCGCCTTTTTTTGATCAAATGATTTTCTCGTCTCTTCACTCCCAAGATTTTATGATCTTGTTTTTCTGCATTGGGTCCCCTCTCAAAAATCCGAGAAACCGCTCCCTTTTGAACCTTAACGTTTTCCACCCACACCCTCGGCTCAAACCTTATAAAAGATCCTGGGTTAATTTTGATGGATTTCTTATTATCTAGGTCACATTTGTCCTTTCGCCTTGTGCGGGCTACTGCGCTAACCGTCTTTCTTTAAATTTGACCGCTTCTTTGCCGCGCCCATGCCTTTGCTAAATGTTTACAATGCCGACTCTGTTTAATTTTGACCACGTTCCCAATTATCTTTGTAGTTGCGAGTGCTGCGGCGACGTCTGTGTGTAACCGTCTCTCTTTAGAAATAACTTTTGATTATGTTTTTCATATCTTTTCTGAAAATTAGTGGCCTTTCATTCTTACAATTACTTCGTCGCACCCCTCTGTTGGCGCGTCGCGCGGGTGGTTGGAGACGGCCTGCCCACACCGCATCCTTGAACGGCCTGTTTTTGAATATTTCTAGACTTTCTAACGTCCTATTCTCAATTTAAAATTAATTAAATTAATATTACATGACATTACGTAAGACGTAGTTCTATGAGTGGTGGTTAAATAGGTTGACAATAGTTTTTTCAGTCCGAAATTGAACTTATCTAATTATAATTTTACCTTTATAATCGTTCCTATAAAGAGTTACACGTAAAGAGATAATAGTAGTATAGTTCCTTTGGTTTTCTAAGTGACATGTCAAGTCCAGTGGGTTACGACCTTGCACCCTCCACAGGAAACATGTCCATTTTCCATTATGTACCTCTATTAGATCTAATCTTTGTTATCGTCTACTCCGAATATTTTCATCTCTATACTGTTCCGGCGTTACAAGAACCGCTAAAAGACTTGCAATCGTCAAAACACCAATTTTCTTCAGAGAACCCGTTTGGTGTTCATGGAACACGCACAAAACATGATTATCGGATGGCCATGGAATTTAGTGCGAAAGAAATGTACTCAACCCGAGCAAGTATGGCGATATAACTATGAAAACAACTTGAGAGGAAGGGTATCCACCATGATACTGCCACCTCGTCAGAGGATGATTTGGGAAATTTAAGAACTGTAACTAGAAAACCATCAAAATGTTTCGTGAAGAAGATAGTTCTTCGGAGGAAGAGGAAACTTCAACTGCGCCGTGGGTGAGAGGTTATAAATTGCTCAATTTTTCATTATACTTTGTTCAATAATTTTATTTTCCTTGACAAACGAGATAGTGAACTGCATTTGTCTCAGGTCGGGGTGGTAGTTACTTTACTCTCACCTTAAAATACTATTTTCTAATCTGACGACCCGTGGTGTAGTACGTAGCGTGTTCAGCTTCTACGTCTGGTTCAAACCCTGTCTTATCCAAGTAGAATTCGCGGTGGTGGACGAAGCGGTGCTCGCGGCAGGTTTTCTCGGAATACTCCCGTTTCCCCTGCCTATCATTCCACTACGACATTCACTCATTATCATTCACCTCATTTGCATGTAACTGTTGTCATTAGGAGACCGTCTTGAGAAGAGGCGGTGGTCGCGTGCAACGACCAGGGCACAGAGGAGCCTCCACGCGGTACCCCCTGAGCAGTGTATGCTGTTTGAACTTACAGAAGTAAGTTAATTCTGACACGATTTCATCCATTCATGCCCTTGGTCTCACAGCAGACTCATTATTTCCAGATTTCGCGGCACAATGTATTCGACGAGGATATATNAGCGTTTACTTATAATTGGATTTAACTGGGTAAATTGGCTGAAAATAAAAGGTCTTGTTCTCAAGGGGTGCCTACAAAAGCCTGATGCCTACAAAAAATAGTTCATATTTAGTTTTGCTTTCTATTCCATACAAAACAAAGAAGACAGTGCTACGAGCTGTTGAATTCTTTTTTTCTAATTTTATTCTTTTCAAACCTCAGCTAACACATCCCTATGACGAAAATATGTTTCCAGACAGAATGTACGTCTACATCATTTCTCAAACGTCAAAACACGTCTACACGTCAAAAGTGTACGGTGACGGTACGATAGACGATTAAAACTACCAGATGTGTTAAAAAGAAGAGACTGGGATGTTAACCCTATATCATCAGTCCATTTGCTGGGCCAGTGTGATAATTTAAGAGGTTAATGGTTTTAACACGAAAGATGCGAAATAGTTGAAAATACGGAGGTACATTTTCAGGAATATTGAAATAAAATATTATGTCTACGACAGACACACAAATGAGACTGGGTGGACAGATAGTCGAAAGATATAAAATAAATAGATGTGGAGATGAGAATTAGAGACAAGGAGAAGATAACGTCAAATATTGAAGAGAGAAAAATGTACAGGAACAAGAGATTAAGAGACAAAGAAAAAAGAGGAATCTGTAATCCAGAAGAGGAATTATTAGTAGAGTAGCATGCGCATTCTCGTGGTGAAGACAGGCAAGTCTGAAGCGGTGCTAATGAAGGACAGATGAAGATGGTAACTAGACCTTCGTATTGTGCCAGCAAAAGAGACGAGATGGCCGTACGGTCAACCAAATGAAAGAAAAATTATATACTGGAGAATGCAAACTGAGAATATTCGTTGCCTCACAAAAAGAAACGCCCATCATAATCCTGTAAGTTGAACTGATATTCGTCTTATATGACGAAGTAACGTCTCTCATCATTGAACAGAGTAACATACCTCTGTTGACAATTTTGTCTCTGCAGTTGTGTCGAGGGAAGATGTAATTACTGTGGCCGTGCTGACAGTCCGTATTATTGCTGACATCTTCAAATTGTTTTGTCTGCGCGGACTTTTGTCGTCCCACAATAAATTCGATTTCCTTACGGTATGTGTAATGTGACTATACAATCTAGCGTGGCATTTCTATCCTCTCGAGCGTTAGTAACCGAGCTAAGCTGACACACGTCATGGATGTTTGTTTTGCCCTCATGGACCAATGGATTCTTTATATTACTTAGTCACACGGTAGCGTTAGGGTCTCGACCAACGACTGCGATATTGTGGAATGATAAAACGAAGTTCTGGTAGAGTCCTGAAGACGGAGAAATACCTTCTTTCGAGTGCGTAATACCTCATACAATCCAAATTCGCTGCACACACTTTCTCATGGCCCACTGTCTACGTCGTGAGTGGTCGCACGGGTCTGGCTTATCAGTAGAGTTCAAGGCACCAATAGGATAGTTGTGTTATTCTCGTAATCCATACACACAAGGTGGTACTTTGAAAAGGAGAAAAGCTGCCCGTAAGATTTTATTGATACGGTTCTCTACTTGGATGACTTCAAATTTCAGTTAAAGTCACAATCCTGCCACAAAAGTCACAATATCATTTCACGAGGTCGAAACAAGGCCGAATCACAAACAACCAACGTTACAATGTGACATCCATCCGAAAAACCTGGTGTCATACTTCCTTTTTTCTACAGCGTATATGACGTTACTCCTAAACACTTTGCGTGCATCTGTAT
>NNCF01127356.1:36723-57279 GCA_002313205.1 Laupala kohalensis
TATGAAAATTTGGCATTTATCACTTATAGTGTATTGATTTGAATAGTCAACAAAGTAAATTAATTAGTGGGATAGTAAGATACATTTCTGTTGTGGAGATCTTACTGTTATTACATTTATTTATTTCAATAAAATTGTAAGTAATTCACCGCTACTAAACTTCTCGTTTTCAGTGATACGTTTTGTAAAACTACTATGTAATATTAATAATTTCCATTTTTTTGATCGAAGATAAAACCCCTAGTCCCAATACCACCTCAACAATTGAAGGCTGCTTATTCTGAACGATGTCTCGGACATAATTCCAAGTTAAATTATAAATCTGAACCTTCTATTCAAAAACTTACTGGGATCATGTGTACCATTGGTAAGTTTCCCAAGGGCTTTTTGTGTAAATTATTTGCTAAATTGACTATTAACACGGATAATACTTCTTCCAGGTAATGCTTCTCGGAATATTGACACGTTAATACACTTATTTGAAGCTGGCATGAATATTGCGCGCTTAAATTTGTCTCATGGCACTCTTGATCAGCACTTACATACAGTAGAAATGCTACAGAAAGCTGTGAGAATCTACAGTCAGAAAACTGGCTCTCTCTATCCTCTTGGGATTGCGGTTGATACGCGGGGTCCTGAAATGCGCGTTGGAGCGATGAAAGGAGTAAGTATTTGTAAATAAGGATTAGTGTAGTTTTAATTAGATTTTGGAGTACATATTCAATTGAGGATTTACTCATTCCTAGTAGTTGATTTTTAGAATACGGCCTGTGCTCGTAGATCCTAACGTAACTATCTGATCAATTTGTACAAAAACATAGACTGTTCGCGATATTTATCGAGACCCATGACCAAGATTTAAAAAAAAAATTAAATGTGTTCTTCACATAAACAACGAAATATATTTTTATTAATTTCTTTTGAATTTTGCATCGTAATACATTTATATTTGATTTAACCTTTAACATGAACGTTATTAAATTAGCGGAAGGTGGGGTAAGACGGGGTAGTGAGGTAAGATGGGGACCCAAGCAAAATCAATGTTCTGAAGAAGTTAACAAGACACTGCTAATGCCATGTAACGCCATTTTTGTGGAACGCATTCAGTGCCAGAAGTGTCATGATGGAGCGTGTGCGCTTTGAGACTTTGTGAGTTTTTTTTCTTTCATGTTTGATCTAATTTTTCGGGCAATTAATTTCCGTGACTGTACGTAACTATGCTATGATTATGATCTAGGATATATTATTTTCTTAAAGCACGTTCTAAACACAATCATTTCAGTACCTCTGATTTTATAACCTCAAAATATTTCGTTTTTGTTCAAAGGCTGTTTGGGGAAAGATAGGGTACTGCGGATAGATGGAGTAGCAGTTTGCGAATTCGAAGACCGTTCATCATTTCATCTGATTAGCCCAAAACAATTAATGCCTTACCCGCGCATGAGACAAAAAAGAGAAAGACCGGTCCGAAGGCGAGGAAAAACAGCCATTATTACTGCATCGCCATACAAACTAGAACTAGAAGAGAGGCAGTGTAATACCAAATTAAGAAACAACAACAAAAGAACAAGGAAGTAAACAAAAGAAAATACTTAAGAATGAAAAACCAAAAAGAAAACCTAATAAGAAAGTAGTTATAGAATCAGAGAGTGAGACAAAAGAGGAACCAGAGTGCTTGTATTGCCAAGGCTTATATTCAGAGTCCATTGAAGGTTGGGTCACATGCCAAATGTGTGGTAAGTGGGCACACTGTGACTGCGCCGGCGTAGAAAACAATGAAGGCGAGTGTAACATCACACCTCAAACCCTGATGCGATGTTATTATTTCTTCGGTAGAAGCGGGATCCACATAAATACCAAAATCCATATGGTAGTTTTTGTCGCTGCCACCAGCTCGGTTTCCCGAGCAACCAAGCACACGTGTAATAACAATAAATAATGATTTATTACAAATTAACTAGAAATCTGAATTTACAACAGAGACAAACTCCCAAAATCATTAATACATCTAATAATCTGTTATTACACAAATAATGCTGTCAGAGAGCATTGTTTACTCTTGGTTAAATATAGTTGAAGACAACTAAATTGTAAAAACCCTCAGGTTATCTGATCCTTCGAAAATATAAGTTGTTTTCCCCAACAACTAACTGATACTAGTTACGACCCTCGCACCTAGTAATGAGTTCATTAAGACTACCGCAGTAGCCTAACGAGCATCTGGTCTCCGCGACCTAGTCTAAAGCTCAGTCACATGTCCGTGCTGACGGATCTCTACGTTCCTTTGTAAAGAATATCTGAGGAGCTTCACTCCTCCCAATATATACTGTGCCAGACGTCACGTGATCAGCAAATAACCACGCCTTCGCCACCACCGTGCAAACACTCTTTTTGTGTCACCTCTTTGGCTTCTAGGAACGCAGAGGCTGCGCCGTAGAGGACGAACCGCCATGAGCGTCACCTAGGCGCTTCGCAAACACCCTTTTCGTTGTTTTATATTCGGCACGTACTTCATTCATTTCTTCGTAGAATTCTTCTTTTCTTCAGGTACACCTAAATTCCAGTGGGTCAACGTCGCCGGCTGCATTCTTCGAATACACTTGTACCTACTTTCCTTAAAAGTGAAAGGTGTTCGTTCAAACAATACCTCCCCACGGAAAAGGTTTCGGGAGAATCCCAAGCTCGTCGCACGTCCGTCTTAGCGCTGACCGGCCACTTATTGTAAGATTCTTAAAAGCATCCGGCTTGGAAAATACAAAGAAATATTAATATTTCACAAATTGATGGCATGTCCTGGCGCCGACGTTACAGTGAGGCTGCTCACACTTGTAAAGATAGCGATAACTAAAAGTGCCAAACCGTATCTTACCTCGGGGACTTCCCCGTCTTACCCCATGCGTGGGGCAAGATGGGAATTTTATACTTTTTTGGTTTTTAGTTTATATAAGGAGAATAATTTCGATTTTTTTGTTTAAAATTAGAAACAAGGAAGATTGATTGTTGTATAATAAAAGTTTCTCATTTGTGCAATTAAGATATGGCCTTTTCTAGTGTCATTCCTTAAGGTCCCCATCTTACCCCACCTTCCTCTACCTGAGCTAATATTATAAAATGAATTAGCACTACAAAGGGACAAAATTATTATTCAAAAGATTGGTTTTGTATAATAGAATAACTAGTGAAATAAAAAATTACGATGTATAATATTTGAATTATATTGGTTTATTCGAGTGTCTTTTCTAAGATATTTGCAACTGTGCATTTTAGTGGTGAGTATTGTAAACGTATGCATTATATTTTCGATATTCTTGTCCGTTTAATTAATTAATGCAATGATATTAAAGAAAAATCTAGTACGTATACAATTTTTCATTAGTTTTCAGTGTTGAATGATCCCAAGAAATTTAATCTTCTTGATTCTTGCTTAAATTATGTTGAAAAAAAAGAAAAAAAAGGATTTTGAGTGGGGCAACAGAGACAATGTACAAAACCGTACCAAAGTTGAATACAGTTAGAAATAAATAAAAAGGATCAAAAGTAACATGCATGAAAAATGGAATTTTATCAGTATCTAGAGTACTATAACAATGATGTGATAAAGTAGAAGAAGTATTAATATCACTTTACATCATTCGAAATCATATGGAACCCACATTTATTGGGAAATTGAGACCTATTTTATTAAAATCAGTGAATTCTTTAACTTTATGGAAACAAAACCGCATAGGAAAGCTTTTACCAGCGGATTTGAAGAGTTTCAATTTATTAATATATTTTATATTTTTGGGAAGGGAATTATACAAAATGATTCCTGAATGAAGTAGGTGTTTTTGACAGGGTGGTTGACATTGTCCAAGATTTGTTCAATTAGTACAATTACATTAGTAGAATTTTTGTGGGGTTTCGCCGTGTCGTTCGGATGTTCAGCAAGTTTCTGCTTGCCATCCGCGAGAGATGCTACTTGCAGGTTGAAACAATGGACATGAATCCGGACGGCAGGGGAAGACAAAACCCTAAAATTGTCTTTGCTGATATAAATAATCTTTTACATGTGCAGAACAAGGAGATAGATCTCAAAGAAGGAAGTACATTTGTTATAACCGTCAATCCTGAACACGCCAAGTGCGGAAACGAAAAATTTGTGTACGTTGACGATCCAAATCTTCCTAAAGTAACAAAACCTGGAGATAGAGTATTAATTAATGGAGGTCTCATTAAACTCACCGTTACGGATACTAGTAAGTTTCGATTTGGAAAAGAAGTTTTATATACATAGTTTTGAAAATAAATATGTCTTATAACTATATTTTTATATTCAAGCGGATAATGAGATCTTCACTGTTGTTGACACTCCTGGAAAAGTGCGGGGCGGACAAAGTATAAGTATCCCTGGTATTCCTATTCTTATGCCAGCTATCACCGAACAAGACAAGAAAGATCTCAAGTTTGCAGCGCACATTAACGTAGATTTCATTCTGGGTTCCTACATCCGAGACGCAAGTGCTATTCATGAAATGCGGCAAGTAATGGGTGAGCAAGTAATGGGGTGTTATATTGTAGTTTAACATAATTACTGCCTTCAATTGACTAATATATTTCTATACTTATCTCTTGCGAATATTGATATATTCAAGAGGAGCTAGCGAGTCAGTTGCCTCCGATTTTAAGTTTAAACGTATGAAGAATTTTAACAATTTCTTACGAAATTATTATCTATTTAGCATTTACTTTTCTTCAATCAAACTTGAGAAAACAATTTATATGTAACTGGTAACAGTGAACGTGGATCTTGTTTCCTTGTTCCCAAACAATTTAGTGGTGAATAAGGGTCTTGCGATTTTTTAAAAATTGATTTCACACGAATTAGTTCATACTCGATGATTGACCTTCCCTTTCTTAGTTAGAGAAAACTCACCATTCGAATAAATGAACTGTGTTTGTGTTACACATGGAGTTTCGCGTTGAGTGTGTTAGAATTGCTAATGATTTTTTTTGTCACCATTCGAGGTCCACCGGGTAGAGGATGCCTGATTATCCCGAAGATCGAGTGCACGATGAGTGTGGAGTTCGTAGACGACTTGATTATGGCAGCGGATGGCATCATGATCCCGCGAGGGGATTTATCCATGGATTTATCTTCAGATAAGACTTTTCTGGCTCAAAAAATGATATTTGCCAAATGCAATATGGTGAGTACCTTGACATATTTCTACATGTAAAAAATTAAAACTTGTATTAAACTAATGAATTATTTATTTAATTTCAACTTTTTATTTAACTTTTTGACTACGAGGACTCTTGGGAAAATGTTTATGGATTGTATTGTCACAGATGTGACAATTCATTTAATAATAATAATAAATACTAATTAATAATAATAATTAATAATAATAATAAATTTATTCTCAAAAAAAGGAAGTAACTGCGTATTACCAGGTACATGACAAACTAATTTACTCTCCGGAAGTTAGTAAGGGTCCATCCTATGAGTTCCAATCAAGGGCCCTAAGATGGAAGCGGATTGAAAATTACAGCATTCCTTACTTAAGAATAAAAAGGAATAGCTACGTGCTCTAATATCGACAGAATACCAACACTTTCACTATTCCAAATTGTCAACCATATTTAAATCTAGTTCTTCATTTTTTATTTATAAGTTTTTATTAATTTTATTTCTTATTAATTTTATTAACTGTCATATCCTATTAAATCTTTTGAACTTCATTTTCATTCCGTATTCTGAATATAAAGAAAGGAAGTCCCCGAGACTGGTCTATCTTCAGTTCTTGTGCTGCTTTTGCAGTCACAAATTATAGAGCAACAAGCACAGCATTCCTACTACATAAATGTCGAGCTCGTCCAACTACCGTCCCCACCATTACCTAACCGGAGGTTCCACCATCTTATATTGTGCAGCGCAATAGCGATCTTATAAAAGACAACTTACTGGTCCCGCCTCCAGTCGCCCTCCAGAATTCTGCCCAGACGTCACTGCGCTACTCTGAATCCGAACTTCCTGTAGATGCTAATCTTGCTGCTACACTTTCAGTTTGTTGATGAACCAAACATCATTGAATGCTTAAATTCCAAGCTTCGATCTTTCAGGTCTTATCTTAATTTTGCGGTGAGCCTTGAGCTCGCTCTTTGGTATGCTTGATGGAATTGCCATCGACTTCTTCCCGTAAATTATCAATATAGTTAATTATTAAGTTTGTTTCCTGAGAGTAATTCTACCTTGTGACATTGTTTTAATAGTATTTGTAATTGGGAAATGTAGCGTGCTATTGAAGCTCATCTACTGGGGGTGATCTGTCTCNGAGGTGGGTGGTAGGGGCTATTGTCAGAGGGTGGGTCGGTTAACTGGGTTTACCAACAACTTGGCCCACGTGGAGGTTTTAGTAGGAGTAATAAGTAATGGTAAGAGTTTGTGATACGAGTAGTAGGAGGTGGAAAGAAGGAACCCGGAGTGATGAGAAAGAATGCTATCTCCTTAGCCACCAGAGGGGCTTAATGATATTGCGACATTTCCAAGTACGATCCTTGGTCCTCCATACCAACAATAATCTGAGTTATCCGTTCTCTTGTATGTTGATCGATCGATCCGCGACAATATAATCAGTATTCAGTTAGGTCTATAATCACTCAGCACTTCATGAGGTTTATGAGGTCCTTTCTTTCACTTGCAGGTGGGGAAACCATGTGTATGCGCGTCGCAGATGTTGGATTCCATGACTGACCATCCGAGACCAACTCGTGCAGAAGTTGCTGATGTTGCCAACGCTGTGTTGGACGGCTGCGACTGTGTCACCTTAACGAATGAAACCTCCAAGGGCAAATACCCAGTTTTAGCCGTGAAAACCATGTCGGACATATTGAAAGAAGCGGAAAGCGCTGTGTGGGTTAAGCAGTTTTTTTCCGAGATATGTAACAAGGTGAGTAGAGTTGACAAGGTGTATCTATTTGACTATATATGTGTGTTACCATGAAACATACTATAATTTTAATATTTTATAAAAAACATGTTACTTAATTGAAAAATGTGTATTTCCATCATTAAATACAGGTTATTTTATAATAAAGATTTATACAGTATTTTCAGCTAATATTTATTTTAAAAAATTAGGAAAGGACTAAAGAAAGTGAAGTATAATAATGTGTAACTTTTTTATCAGTTAACATATTTCCTTAAATTTAGCGAGATCCAAATCATTAAACCTCCTCCTTGACCTGATTATTATAAGATAATAATATCATAAATGTGAGTAAAAGAAAATGAATTGACGAGGATTGTAGAGTATCTGTTGGACGTTTATCTGGAATATGAAAGTAATATTCCTGTAGGATTGTTTTCAAACCTTTTAACAACGTGTAAGATGGTTACCGTGTCCAAACTACCAAACTAAACTGTTGCTGTATAAATCGCCAAAAGTAATTTCAACAAGAAAATATATTTTAATTGAAGTGTTCAAAACACAGTAGGTGGAAACCCATTTCTTCCGTTATTCTCAGCGGCACGACGACAAATGTTGCAAACAAAAATCAAAGATTTTTGAAGTATTTAAAAATTATATCAAGAAAAGAACTACGTGACAATTTGAAAAGAATGTTACCTGACTACTATAGTCCTAACAAATGACAGCTCTGAATCGTCTGACTGTTCTGGTTATTGTACGTGAGCTACGCAATGTTCCATCGTATATTATCATGTAATATTCATAACTGTTCTGATGTCCTGTTCACATTGTAAATATTAAATTTGAAATCGAGTGAAACTTATCGACAATAAGAATATGGGGGGAAAGTAGTATCCGCCACATTATTCAGGTCCTTAAAATAGTCTTCGTTAATAAAAATAAGAGTACACAATGTAAGTAATAGTAAATTTTAGTATTACAATGTTTTAGTTTAGGTAGCACTAACGAATTAGACTGAATAATGACGATGATGCTTGACCATTGATGAATGTGCTGTGTTTATCCAATAGGTGAAGCCCCCTCTAGAACCTGTGCACGCCATTGCCATTGCCGCCGTAAACGCGTCCCTCAAGTGCTGCGCCTCCGCGATCCTCGTGGTCAGCTCGTCCGGTCGGACCGCACGTCTCGTCGCCCGCTATCGCCCGCGTTGCCCTGTCATCATTGTGACACGCCACTCCAAAGTGGTGCGCCATAACACCATTTTCCGAGGAATAATTTCGGTACATTACCCTGGTGAGCATTGTTTGGTATTTACTTCCAATTACCTTACGCGAATGCAAGTATGGTAAAGAGTAAAATATCCGATATAGTCTAAGTCAGGGGTCGGCAACTTGCGACCCTCGAAACCATGCCATATGATTCATGTTTTGGACAGATTCACTACGTATATCGTGTGTAATTATTATTTTAAACATATTTCTTTATTATTTTAATCACAAATTCATGTGTTGTACAGACTTATACTAAGCATAAACGTGTATATTTTTTAAAAATCTTGACAGTAATTTCTACGCTAAGAATTTTAATTATCAATTACCTTTTATGCTTTATACACTTTCAATTATTTCAATATTAAATAATTTTTATTTTAATCTAACAGAAACATTTTACCACATTTTGTTATTTTACTATTATTTTATTATTATAAGTTAAATTCTTATACAATGTTTTATAAACGAAGCAGTAGTTTCAATAGTCCCCAATTTACTACCTGACCCGAAGGAAGTCCACAATTTCAAAAATAGTCCTCCCAAAGAAAAAAAGATCAGTAAAATAGCCCTGTAAGTGTAGAAATATGGGCATAATGCCTAGGAGTTCTACTATACCGCTTCCCCAATTCATTTTTATTTTAAGTAAAAAGAAAAAAAACTATGAGATACGGAAAAACTTAAAATAGAAATTATATTGAAAAGGAATTTTTGAGTTACACGAATTGTTACCACATTAATCATCCACCAAATATTACTACCATCTCCCTAGAATTTCTCATTTATTTGTATTTAATAATTGTTGTGACACAAATAGTTTTATTCTGATTAAATAGTTATGATTTGATCTATCTGATTTGTTGAAAAAATATCAAAATATTTCTTCTTTTGTAAAATGTTTGCAGCGAATGCCGATCAAGACTGGATAAGGGATGTAGAACTGCGTATCAAAGCAGGTGTGTTGCATGGAAAGAAACAGGGTTTCATCAATCACGGCGATCCGATCATCCTACTGACTGGTTGGCGCCAAGGCTCCGGATACACCAACACGCTTCGAATAGTGTATGCTTCGGCATCCGGTACTGCAGGAGACGGCACCGTGTGAGACATGGTGCAAGAAAACGATTCCCACTATCTTTACAAGAAATCTTGATTCATATTTTCCCAAATATCCTCTGACGGGAAAGGCTTGGATGCCCACATAAAAAATTGATTCCATACTTTGAAACTAAAGACCATCATTTGTAACTATAATCTACGAAATAATAAAAAATGAAAAAGACAGTTGTTGTGAGTTTAAAAACTTTGCAAGTGTTACAGAATACTGAACTTACACTTGCGTGACAATAATACTATAATGATATTACTCTAATACTTTGATAAATAATTACTATGATTCCTTGTGGCAACTGCTTAGTCTGTTCAATTAAATGACATCATTTAGTGATGGTTTATTTGCAATCAGAGGGGGGAACAAGAATACGTACTACATACAGAAACACTACAATGATTTTTATTTATATTAAAATCGTATTTTTCTAAAGAATTAGTGTAAGCCACTTAATTAAAATGTCCTTAAATTACACTTAATTAAAGTGTAATCCACATAATTAATCATTATTCTAATTTACAAGTATTGTTTCCTTTTTTGTGGCAGGGGGAGGAGTTTTTTTTAACAAATTGGAATAACCGGTATTTTTAGTTCCGGTTACGAAATGTTCGATGCATGGAATAGTAAATTTAATCAAATGAATTTCTATAATTAAATGTGTGTTCAAATAAAACATACGATTAAGAGAGAATAATTTTGATAATATATCATTAGATTGAAAAAATAAAATATATTTTTTGTGGTTATATTTTCTGGTGTTTTTAATATAAAATATTTGGACACATCATCAAAAATATGTTGTTATAAGAATAAAGATACAATCCAATGTAATAAAAATATGATTTTAAGTATTTTATTTATCCTTATTTAATTAGAACATCTTAACTTCGATTCCGATTTGTTCAGTGTCTAGGATATTACTGCTTTCGTTCGATGTTGCAAATAATTTAATATGTACATGAGTAACATAATTAAATGTACTGTGATTAAATTTTCATTTAGGATGAATAAATTTCCTTAACTTTTTTAAACTTACTTATTTTATTTATCACATAAGATTTCAATTGAATTGCTGCTTGGGAAACCTAAGGTAAAGTACAAATAGGAAGGAAACTTTCAAATTCCCCAACAAGAATTTACTTGGGGCCACGACCTAGCGTTTGCCTGCCATAAAAAGTATCAGAATCTATTTTCAACCTCCGAAAAAAGTGTTTATCAAAATACGAAGTATGCCGTACCGTTGGTAAAATATTGCCGTATCTCACGAGAAAATGACAAAGAACGTTCGGTCAGGTTGTAAGGACCAGATACCTACTTAAATAACCAACGTAATTTATTTATTTAGGAAATGTATTTGTTGCACTCTTTTACGGTTGTTAAGCACTAAAATAGATACTATACTAATCAATGTAAAATATTCAATTAAGAAGGTAAAGAATAAAAAGAAAATTCGATGGCGTTTTTCAACACTGGAATTACTACAAAGGAAAATTTTACTCCAAGAACATTTATACTCTCTTTAGTTTTTGAGCCTCCTTTCGTTCCAAATTTATTAAAGTAATACTTAATTATTTAAACAAAGGCTACATTTAAAAAAATTACGAACCTGCGTACTGATGATCGTGAAGTAATGCTTGTGCCAAGAGTTTAAATCCCCTAGTAAATTGAAAATAATTTTTTCAGTGGGCCATGGATAAACAAAATTTGGTAGTTCGCAAATAATATGGTTATCCACATGTGAAGGTTGCCTTGTCAGAGGTCAAGTGGGAATATTTTTTTAGATAATCCTACAAAAAACATTGAAAATGGTTCAAGATCAAAATCCCTCAAAAAGTATGGCAGAATCACACGGCTCCACCATGGGACAGGCTCCACCATGGGTAAGGTTTTACAAAGATGCGCACTTTTTCACCTAAGACGTGCGATTAAAACGACTGAAGAAGCGTGTAGCTATGCTAGAACCAGATTCCTTTTCATGAGTCGCAGTTCTCATTACCACGAAATGTTCTCAGGAGTGGCCGCAGAATAACAGTTTTTTTAACGTTGAGGGAAATCAATCTTTGTGATTCTGTGACGTGGGATTTTCGTTAGTTTAGGTCCAGGGCTCGAATTAAGGGAGGGGAGGGAAACCAGGGAACTTCCTCCCTTTGACTTTATTCCCAACCAGGGAAATGTATTTCTACCTCATGGCATTTGTCGGAAATACTTAGAAGCTAGAATATCCTTAGAAATAACAATTCCACAAGAACGATTTGAAAGACCACTCCAGTTTTTTTATATTGCAAATTATAAAAGTTTGTATATTTATGTTTTAATTTTGTGTGTAATGCCTACTCCATGTCTAGTCCAAACCAGGAGAGACAGATGGCCACGTTCGGCAGCAACTGAAAGCTGCTTTCACGGACACATACCTCGAACATTGTGCTGGTTTGGATTACAAATCCGAACCAAATACTATGCGACTCTCTGGAATAATTTGCACTATTGGTAAGACTTTAAAATGAATCTTCATAATTTGTTCTCTATCTCTGCTAACAATATTCCTATATGTTGGGTAAGTTAATGTCGATTTTGCTACCACATCTTCAAAGTAAGGTATTTTAATATTTCATCTGTGGTGAATTAAGTTTTGGAAGGTTTTTCTTGGAATTTGATTGTTTTCTTATAGAACGCGGTCTTTCAAGATTTTGCTTAGTGTAGATGTGTTTCTTCTTGTGGATTCACAATTCTAGCTTTCAATATTATAGAATGAATTATGGTAAATTGAATAAACGGTTTAAATTTGTCTAATTATCTTTTCAAGAAGGAAAAATCACTTGAATGAATGAATTTTTGTGTTTTCCACAACCTCAAATCTTGTCACATGTTAGGTTCCTCATATTATTCGGCCGAAATATTCCATACAATGAGATTTAAATATTTTTATGAATTATTTTTTCTTAATCATACATCGTTTGATAAATTAAATTTTTTGGTCATCTGTAAAGTAAAATTTAAAAAATACTTAACTTAAAACATTACAAGAGCACTGTTTCTTGTAATTGAAATGAGAATACCTTCTTAATTTGTTTATTATTATTAATATATGAAAAAAGAAAATTTTAAAGTGTCTATTTCCTGGGAGCAAAAGAAAACTTACCGTCTTAAATCATAGTCTTTAATTTTCACTTAAGAAACTGAAATCGCAGTGGCAAAGTTTCCACAGCAGTTGTGTATCGTAGTATTCATTTATTTCTACCGTATAGTACATGTGGAGAATATATGTGATAACATTGTCAGATGAAAATGGCGACGAGCCGTTAATCGAACCCCGGACTTCAGCTTTGATCGCAGAGATGTCTCGGGTTCAATTCCTGGTTCGTTTTGTATCGTAATTTTTTTTTTTCAAGATCGCGCATTCCTCATGAACTTTTTCTCTCCAGGTCCGGCTTCGCGCGAACCGGAAATACTAGTACAAATGTTTGAAGCGGGGATGCGAATTGCCAGATTGAACTTTTCCCATGGCTCGCATGAATATCACACGGAGACAATAAATAATCTTCATAAAGCTGCCCAAATGTATAGTCAAAAACTGGGCTACGTTTTTCCCTTAGGATTCGCTCTGGACACTCGTGGCCCGGAAATTCGAACGGGTTTACTTGAAGGAGTAAGTCGCTTTTGAATATTTTCATTTCATTGATTTCTTTTTTTATTAATTTTATTTCTAAGAATTTTATACATCTCATATATATTAATACAGTTCAGTTACATTTGCGTTCTGACATATTTCTCGACCGCCTTGTCTGCGAGATCTCATTACAAGGCTCTGTTTCATGATTTTAATATTCTTTATCGTTGGCCCCCGTCCCCGTCTCGCGTTCCCCATTCCCCGTCTCGAGGAGGCGACTGCTTTATTTTCTTTCGTAATCCCTTTTCTGGTTTTGGTTTCTCTCGTCCATAATCCATATACTTCCCGTAATGCACAATCTTTTTCCTTAGTATTATCTATTAAAGGTGAAGACAGAAAGTAAATTTACTTCTGAAAAACTCTTTTGTTGGAAGTATCAGACTGGTCCATGGACTAAACTAGAGCCGAGTCATTGATTTTGGTGAACCGTGTATATCGCGGGGAGTCACTCACTAAATTCTATTGGAACAATATTTTTCTTGTGAAATGAATAAATGATTTAAATTCATTGTATTTTGGAGACACAGATGCAGGACAAAATACAAAAAATTCTCACTCAATCACCTTCAGTAGTCATGCATTTCTCACAGTTTGTTCAAATAATAGCTTCATATCGAGCAAGAAACTCGAGATAGATTCTGCGATGGAATTCCTAACAATATTAAGTGAACACATGAATTGCTGCATCTATTGAATAGATTTCCAGTGTCTATAGCGCAGTTTTCTCCTCAAACTGTAAGCATCTTTGCGAGTGAGTCTGATCCATTTTGAGAGAGAGAGAGAGAGAGAGACGCCTTATGTGGCACCACACTAAATTCCTGTTGATAGAAAAAGGAAACAAAAGGATACTTTCACAAAAAAACTAATTCCATTATTGTGCTTTTACAAAAAATACTAATTCCACGAATAACTCTTTGATGTTGTTGAAGGGACTTAATTTTACGAATGGATATTTTTTAATTATTGTGTCTTTCCAGGGTGGTTCAGCAGAGGTGGAGTTGAAAGACGGAAATCGATTTGTATTCACTGTCGACGAATCAGTTCAAGAGAAGGGTACTGTGGAACGCGTGTACATAGACTACAAAAATATACATAAAGTAGTGAAACCAGGAGACAGGATATTCATAGACGATGGATTAATGGCAGTTATAGTGGAAGAAATCCGTAAGTCTGAAGAGTAATATTACGATAATTTCAAAGAAAAATGAAAATTTAAAGACATATCAATATCAGTTCACGACTTTCCTGTTATCTGTTAGAATATTTCTTTCTTACGGGCGTATTTTTGTATTGTTTGTTTGCATGTACGCGCATAAAAGGCGAGTCTGCAAAAGCAAACATCTCAAATACCTTCTAAGCTAATAAAGATATTAAAGTGTAGTTTTCACTAAATAAGTTGGGAAATAAGGTTCATCATTTATTTCATAAATATTGACACTTTAATTTATTACACCAAAAATATAAATCTTCATAGCTACCTCAATGCACGTGAATCGACAATCATTTATTGAGTTTGAATGAGTTAAAATAGAGAAACATTATAAGGAATAATTCAACATTTTCTCGAATATAACAGCAACAAAAACGTGACTTAGAGCGCCTTGCCTCACGCATGGGCGAGGTCCTCCGGCTCTACATCAAAAACCGGTTCCTTTCCCACGAAACAAATGTTTAATTATTCGCGAAATTGTTTCTCTCCGGTTATTTTGTTTTTTATTTCGTGTTCATCCACTCTCTGAATCTGCAGCACTTAACGAATCAGATACAAACTTTCTCCTCAAGTCCTTCCATTTTGTTGACAGAGGGCAACGACGTCATAACGAAGGTTGAAGCCGGTGGTAAGCTGGGCAGTCGCAAAGGCTGCAACCTCCCGGGCGTTGAAACGGATCTACCTGGAATCACGGAAAAAGATGCGCGTGATCTGAAATTTGGAGCCGAACAGAACGTAGATTTCGTTTTTGCTTCTTTCGTACGTGATGCCAAAACTGTTCAAGAGATTCGTGATGTTATGGGTAAGTCATTTTATTTTGAAACCGCTTCATCAGTTTTAATTCCAATATTAATATGATATTCTATCGTTGGGGATGAGAGTTCCGATTGATTATACTGTAGACGCTACATCCGCGCGTATGGTTTTTTGTAGTAGCCTTTGGATTAGATGGTACTTTCCTAAAATCATTGATTCACGATCGGAATAAAAATAGCAGATATCTTAGTTCGCATTATATAGAAAATGGTCCAAATGAAAGCGAGATATACTTAATTAAGCTTATTGTAACCTGCATCGACCGATAACAGGTAAACACGACTAGGTTTTATTTGGGGTTAGGCTAGTAGCCGTTGGATTCGCGCGCGCCGTTGGAACCTTGACAATGCACCGAACGCTCTGGAGTGTTTGGACATGCGGGCTGCGTCATCCAGGAGCAATGGGTTGAGCAAGCGTGTTTCACAGTCCAGTGTGGGAAAAATTTACATTTTTCTCAATATTCTGTTTGACTCCGACCAGGGATGTCCCAAGAGATGCTGTGATTATTGTTCCGAGAAAAGAGAAACGATATGTTTGACCACAATTCGTAAGTTTAATAAAATGTACAAGGAGAAGTCCCTTCTAAACCTAATTCTTACATTCAGTACTCGTCTCGTCTGATTCAATAATATGCAATCTCTAATGACCATCACGGCCTTGTAATGACCTCATTAAAATTACTATAATTTTAATCAAAATGATCTATCAATTTCATCATTGGGTGTCAATGACTATAAGAAACCAAAACAGGACTCTTATTACCTTGATGTTGGCGATCCCTAAAGCCCCAATTAAAAAAACCCAAAACGGCAATAGAACGGAATTTGCTCACATAGTACATCAAAATACATTGACTCAACTATAACTTCATCATTATAATTTCGTAGTTAAGTTATTTTCTGAACAAGAACTTATCAGTCTGTAGACGAGTGATTATTCAACACAAATTCCTAATCCTCTTTTACTTTTTCATTGTTACATCAATTATGAACATAACTTAAAATATTGACACTTTCATTATGATACGAAACAATGTATGTACTAATAACTATAATACAATTACTAATTCATTAATGGATACTTATTAATTTTGATCACCCGTCTCAGTGCAGTTATATAAACAACAAACACAATTCTTCAATTTATCTATCAAACTTCAAAAATAAAATTAATAATTTCTAAAATATTAGGTTCTACCATTTATTGTCATTGTGTATCTTTATGAAGATAATCCAACATCAACCTTATTGAGAAAGAGTACAAGTACGTGTATTTCATTTCTAGTTACTTTATTGAATTTAGACTTACTTCCCTTAATAAAGGCTTTGTTACTCTGTCTTTTCGGTTTCTGTTTCAGTCAATCTGTCTGTTTTTCCTGTGCGTAAACACGCGCAACTGACAATAGAAGTGAAATGACAACGGAGAATCGAGGGATTGGGTAGCCCTCGCTTAGTATCATTTGCATTTGCCGCTGTGGATACTAAATTGTCATCGAAATTCGTGTAATACTTTTCTACGCATAGAGGTGAAATCACAAGCACGATTTACAAAAAAAAAAATTCAAGAAAACTCAAAAATACCTCGTAATAAAATGCGGTTTATTTTGATATTTATTTCTTGTCTTAAAATATTGGTTTTTAAATTTACTGGAACACGTTTTTTTAATATAATAAAACTCTCGTGTGTATTAGAATTAATAACTTAAAAAGGTGAAGAAATTTAATTAGGTGTTCTGGGAAATCTGTTTGGAATCCCCCATCCTGGCACGGGTTTTGCTCCGGTTTTCCTTCGGGTAGAGGCGGATTTCTTATACAGGGTCTCTAGGTTTGTCTAGGGACGTGTTTATTGTAACAATAAATCGTGAATTTAGTGTTATTTCAATTCTTATGATTTTTAAGCACTATACTCAGAATAATCTATATTTCGATAATGATTTGTACATGTAAAATAAATTTTTTGCGTTGAATTACCAACATATTGACATTCTATTAGTATTATAACTCGCAGCTAACTTTTCATCTTATCTAGGAACTTTTGCTGAAATTTTTGAATCCGCCTCTGCCTTAGGGCCCTTGATCGGAATTGATGGGATGGTCCCTTGCTTGCTTCCGGAGAGTAAATTAGTTTATTGTCCTCCACGTGGTCATACGCAGTTTGTACTGTTTTTTGACAATAAATTTATTATTATTATTATTATTATTATTATTATTATTGAAGAGGGTGGAGAAAATCCCAATGTTGCACTTATCCTCTCGTGTTATCGCCTCCCTCATACTGGTATCCTCATTTTGTCTAATATGAGTCGAAAGACGTAGTAACTTAATACCCATCCTTAGTCATCCGCGAGCAGTTCAACCAGTCATGTGGTCCTAAGTGAACTGAACGGATCGTGTAGAAACACACCTCCTTCCGGACTGAAACGAAACGGATAGCTGAACCGAAACTGAGACGGAAATGACAGTGTAACAAGGACTTCAGAGAGGAAAAGTGGCTGCATCTTCGAGGACGGTCTACTGGTAGCGATGAACTTAATGAATGAAGTAGGAATGTATTGAAATAACTGGATTATTTGATCATTATCTCGTTACAAGCATCTCACGCTGTTTCTCATTGTATTTGTAGACAAGAATATGAACAATTACGAATGTTTTGTTTATTGAAATGAAAGCAATCTCTGCGAATTAATAAATTATATTATAATCTTCCTTTAAACTCTCAGAAGCAGAGTCGTGAGTTGCATATGTTATTTACTTTAAAACAAATTTTAATGGAACTTTTGAATTAGGGAATAAGATAATTAAAATAATTTTAAAGTCCGTTATGATTCAATTAATGTTTCCTAATAATATTTTGAGGACACTAATAGTCGGTTAAGTTTTATTTACTTGGAACACTTTTTGTTTGAAAAATGAATTGATTATCTAATGTGCCACATTGAAAAATGCGGAGATAATTTATTATTACTTTTCTTTACTACCTAGGTGAAAAGGGCAAAGGATGCATGATTATCCCCAAAATAGAATGTATCCAGGGCATGGATAACATCGACGAAATAATTGCTGCATCTGATGGTATTATGATTGCCCGAGGTGATCTTGGTATTGAGATACCTCCAGAAAAGGTATTTCTGGCTCAGAAGATGATATTTGCGAAATGTAATATGGTGAGTATTCTGCTATAAAATACTGCAGTAAATAAAGATATATCAATAACATAAAGATGCGTCATGAAACAAAAATTATATTGGATGGAATAATATGGCACTGTATCCAAAACACATTTCAGATTTTTGTTTTTTTCCACCTCTTTACTGCTTCTATAGTGTAAAATACTATGTAGATTCCCTTAATGGTTCATAAGTACTTTGGTATTTGTTCGCGATGTCATTTGGGGTCAGCTGTTAAAAAATATATCAACTTAGTTCGTAGTATCACATTTCTACAACAAGGACGGACATATTGCATATATCGAAAGGTGGAATATGTTAATATAAATTTAACATGATCATTACTCCGCTAGTAGAAATGATAGATACGTTGATCTCTAGAGCTATGATTTATTGAAAATATATCGATAAGTTTAACGGTCATCTATTATATAGTAGATAAATATCTTCCTGCATGGAGAAGAGGCATAAACCGCTAAGAGTCCCATAAACTTTCTTTAACTTAACGATAGGTAATTAAATATTTTGAAAGTCAAAAACTCGGATAAATGAATTTAAAAAATATATGCTTATATTGATTTTAGCTTTTCAAACACATCTCACTGGTTATTTCAAGAATATATAGATTTTTTAAATAATGGGGTTAAATAATTTGTTTCTTATGAGAAAATAATTTATTTTCGCTAATCAATTACTTAACAAATCTTTTGACGAAATTTTAAAAACTTGTAATCAATATCACATGAAAATGGCGATTAGTCGGGAATCTAACCGGGATCTCCTGCTGTCCTGGGTGGTAGTGGTATACCATATATACAGCCGTGGAAGAGAAACGGGTGGTGTAGAGGCCAGCACCCCTGTAATCCATGCTGGGTTTGATTCCCGACTTGTCGCTATATTCATATGCTACATCTTTGACACATGTAAGTACCATGGACTTACATATCATATAGACCCAGCTATCTTATATACCGGTTTTGCGAAGGGGAAAATGAAGTTGGGGGATCTCTGTCTCTCTCGCACATCGGCTTGGATAGGGGAATTCGATTCCTCTCTCTGACTGTTGCGCATAAGTCGTTTCGCACAATACCTTCCCCAATCCAAGCGGGAGCATGAGAGAGGGGGCGATACCCAACAGTATCTTCTGCCTCATGTTGTCACGGACAACCCACAGCGGAGATTGCTGGGTCTGTATCATATGGTAGGCACACGGAAGAAATACATGGATATTATATATAAATAAAAAAATTAATGCTGTTCGTTGGTAAATAAAAAAATAAATGCTGTTCTCAAGTAAGCTCATCACTTGAGAACGGCTGGACCGATTTGGATAATTTTCTTTTAATGTTCGTAATAGTCAGAATAAGGTTTTTAGGGAAAGAAAAATCTGAAAAGTTGCCTGGAAAATTGGAAAATTTGTGAAAAACTGAGTGTTTTTTTCTATGGGATTTTTGTGTGAACTAGAGACTATACCTCACGAATCGAACGATGGATACGCGCAATTCTTTTTATGTTTCGTTCGTTATGGTCCTGAAAAAAATTTCGGGAAAAAGAAATTCGGGACAATTACAAAGGAAAGTCGGAAAATTCGGTCAAACTTCAAAAGTCATAATTATTGTATGTCCTTCTAAATGTACTCCTCAAATTGAATATCCATGACCACAATCGTTAATAGATACAATGATCACTCAGAAATACGTTTCTTTTCCACCATTTTACTTTGTTTACTCATTTAAAATAGCTTTTCACAAATTCACAAAACGATCACAAACAAATTTCTTGAAATTTGGACAGGACAACGTCTGTTGGGTAAGCTAGCTACATGTAAATCCTTTTCGTGTTTAACAGGTGGGGAAACCGTGCGTGTGCGCCACCCAAATGTTGGAATCGATGACGCATCATCCGCGTCCCACCAGAGCCGAAGTGGCGGACGTGGCCAACGCCATTCTGGACGGTTGCGACAGCACCATGTTGTCTGGAGAGACGGCCAAGGGAAAGTATCCCGTGTCTGTTGTACAGACGATGTACGACATCGGCAGAGAGGCGGAGAGTGCTACATGGCAACGGCAATATTTTCATGAACTCAGTTATTCCGTAAGTCAGGTTCAGACATTTTGCCGCATCACATAATGCGATAACGATGAAGTGAATTCATCCAAAAATAACCAACCAGAGAGCATCCGAAACAGACAACCAGCAATACCGCTTATACCATTAGGCGCACTAAGCTTCTCTGTAACGCAGAATTTTAAAGGGAGCAAAATTTTAGGAGAGAGGAAAAATATAATTTGGAAATTATAACTTAAAAAAGATACCAGCACCGTTTTGTAATAATGAAAAATATTAATAGTTATTAAGAAAGTAAGTTTAAATAAATCTTAGTCTTAGAATGAAACCGTACACA